>OY759162.1:2450075-2547090 GCA_963662125.1 Diplazon laetatorius | reverse complement strand
GTTAACACATTATTTTTCGGAAAAAAACATGCCGACGATATACAAGAGAAGAAGAGGACCCGGTAAGGAACAATGAGACGTGTGAGATAAATCAAGTCATATTTTTTAATTCACTGATTGTTTGTTTTTTTTTATTTATTCAGGAACGAGTCCGAAAATTGCCTCGTCTTCTTTTCTACCCTTTCATCGGAGCGACACCAGGTGGCTGGACGTCGAACTGCGCTCACGCAGCTGCTGTGCCGTGTCCGAGATTTTATACCGGGTGGCGTCTCCAATCCCTGCCACGTCGGAATGATCGTTCACGCGGGAATCTGACGCTAAGCATGAATCTACGCGATATTCATGCGGATATTCAACCCCTTCTTCACAACCACGAAGCTTTGCAGAAAAAAAGTGTTGTGGTTTTTATATTAGTGACAGTGATAGCGAATATTATATTTACGTTATATTAAGGAATCATTGTTGCAACACTACGCTGTGAATTTCTGTATCATTGTATTACTTCTGCTGTAACGATGTTGTCCGGTCGATCTGTATGTGACAAATGTATATGTAAATGTAAAATGTTGTACGTTAATGAATAAATGAAAAGAATCGAACTCCACTTTAACTGACTTAATTTTTATTGGCGTTGATTCCCACTTCCCACCGCGGTACCTTGCGTTATTATTAAGCAAAGCTTCATGCTCAGCGTTGTCGAATGCTTACAAGCGTTTGTGATTCAATTTCCGTTGACAACGAATTGAATTTTCGCTCGCTCTAGAGCTAACTTTGGGACCAGGAGTAACAGGAGAATATGACAAGCGAAGAGGTAAACGCCGAAATAAATTTTCGCTTGCTCCGTCGGTAACATACCGACCAGGAGTATCAGGGGCGCATAAAATCGAGGAGGTGAACGGCAGTTTATCGAAAAATAAATTTTCCGTCGCTCTAGAGCTAACTTTGGTACCAGGAGTAGCAGGAGAACATGAGAAGCGAGGAGGTAAACGCCGTTATATCGAAAAATAATTTTTCGGTCGCTCTAGAGTTAACTTTAGTACCAGGAGTAACAGGAGAACATGACAAGCGAAGAGGTAAACGCTGAAATAAATTTTTGCTTGCTCCGTCGGTAACATACCGACCAGGAGTATCAGGAGCGCATAAAATCGAGGAGGTGAACGGCAGTTTATCGAAAAATAATTTTTCGGTCGCTGTAAAGCTAACTTTGGTACCAGGAGTAACAGGAGAACATGAGAAGCGAGGAGGTAAACGCCGTTATATCGAAAAATAATTTTTCGGTCGCTCTAGAGCCAACTTTAGTACCAGGAGTAACAGGAGAACATGACAAGCGAAGAGGTAAACGCCGAAATAAATTTTTGCTTGCTCCGTCGGTAACATACCGACCAGGAGTATCAGGAGCGCATAAAATCGAGGAGGTAAGCGGCAGTTTATCGAAAAATAAATTTTCGGTCGCTCCAAAGCTAACTTCGGTACCAGGAGTAACAGGAGAACATGATAAGCGAGGAGGTAGACTTTGAAAATTTTATTTTATTTCGCGTTTGCGGGAACAGGAGTACCAGGAGTATCAGGAGAGCATAAAAGCGAGGAGGTAAACTTCGAAAAATTTATTTTCGTTCGCGCTTGCGGTAACAGGAGTACCAGGAGTATCAGGAGAGCATAAAAGTGAGGAGGTAAACTTCGAAAATTTTATTTTCGTTTGCGCTTGCGGTAACAGGAGTACCAGGAGTTTTAGAAAACATAAAAACGAGGAGGTAAAGGATGATGTACCAATAACAAATCTTCGACGATTCCGACACCTCCACGAGTATCAGGAGCGAAAAAAAGCGGGACATCGAGACGCAGGAAGAAAGGGTTAAAATAATTGATGATCCAGCATATTGTTGAAACAATATAATTTTTTATTCAAATAAACGACGTACTACATACATTTGCGGTACAAGCATTGGATTCATGGATCAAAATATATTTAATTATAGTGATAGAATAGATATATGGATAGTCTTAACATATAACGTAATTTTTTAACAATATTAAAGTCTCAATTATCATGCTGTGCGTATAATAACACTTTTTCTACTACCGTCTACAACTGAGAAAAAAAATCATTTTTTTGTATCGTTCTCACTCTCGACAATTCGTCACAATTAATGATGATTCACACGGACTCTGTTCGAGCAATGAAAATTTCGTTTCCCCGATTGACGTCTCACAAATGAATTGGCGGTTGGTCCGGAAAGCAGGGGGGGGGGGGTGGGGGTGATGGTTACCAAAACGATTCGGTAACGAATCGCGTTAGCGATATTGTCGAGTTTGTATTAAAAATGCCTGAACTCTCTCGACCGTCCGTAGCTCGTGAATATTTCACGTCTTCGAGGTCGCAAACAAAAACCACTTTTGTCCAAGTGATTCGTACAGTCAGTAGCAAAAACGTTGTTCCACGGATGTACGAAGGACTAACACAAGTTTTTGGCTGGGTGAACTTGCTTGTCAAAGCTTCTGAAACATTAATCGTTATAACGATCGTTGATAGACGTTACGAAATAATGTTACGAGACTTCAGAATAATATATATATATATATATCCCTCTGTTCCGAGTGGAAACTTGTTGGCACTCAAGCACGAGATCAACTGCGCAAACTTCGAGCGCACAAACTGCAGTCCGAACAAATATAAGATACTCGTTCGTGAAATTATGAGAGACGTCTCATCGATGAATCATAACAAAAAATCTTCTCTTTCTCTCTGACATTTCGTTATTGGTTTTGGCAAACGAAAGTGTCTGTCGCAATAACAATGAACAATGCTCTTCTCCTCGGGTTATTCACCCTCGTACGTAGCTTTTCCGCAGTTCTGGTCGTCGGTACTGCTTTTCATTGTATTGTCCACGTGCTACGTCGCCCGGTCGTTAATAAATCACGATGTCTGAATTTTACGTCGACCATTGTTACTTCCGTTGGCACTTCGCGTATGTATGCCCGCGGACGTTGAAATTTCCGACTTTTCAACCGTCTCATCGTGTTCGAGTTGAAAACGATTTCGTGAAAAGTTCACGAAATGTCGTTTATATATTAGCAAACGATGTCGTTTGTGGAAACCGGATGAGAATACGTCGTGACGTCACTCTGCTTCGATTAAACACGTCGCACGATGAAAATAATAACGTCACGTTCAAACGTCGTTGCGATTGATCCACATCCGGAATTTATTTGTCACTGGATTCTGTAACCGATCAAACATATTCGTCAGAATTCAATTATTTTTTTCACAATTATTATCGTTTTTCATTAGTCACATTTTTTTTCAAATAGATTCACTTCATCACCATTTCATTATCTTCAAGAGTTTGTCGTTTGCTCGTACCGGAAGAGTCCATCTCGACGTTGATCTGCATCAATAAAAAAAAAATGTCGTACAACACAAATATCATTAAATTCAACGTAATTCAACTCGATCCACATCCGTAATAAATTTTCGTTAATTTCGTTCATAATTAAACACATCCGACATTTTCTTTCTTATTCTCCACTTTCGTTTATCACTCGTCATACTTTTTCATGCATTTATTCATCTTCGCGTTATACTTTTGCGAAACGATATGATAATATTTGCAATAAAATGTGATCGTCGTTCAACGACTTACTTTTTACATCCCGATGAAACGATTAAGGGTTCGTATAAAATTATTGGATCGACTTATCGATGAACCTCACGGGAAAACTGGCGCATAATTTGATAAGAGTCGTCCAAATTTACGGTGTCGAAAGACTTTTTACTTTGCCGATGTTACCGTGAAAGAAGATGAGACCATCGGTACGTACCATATCTATATACATACATTTGTGCGACGGTGAAACGGTTATAAAATATGGTCCGGCTGTATAAGAGAGAACCCGCCAGCGTGAAAATGCTATCGCTTTCCAATAATATGGAGTGGCCTGTGAGCGTCTTCGGCCCTGAAGAAACCCGGTAAATATATAGCCTACCCACCGATCGAATCGTTTTCTCCCTCTCTCTCTCTCTCTCTCTCTCTCAACCCCCGCCATTTTCCGACAGATCCACTTTTCCCACCATAAGGCGCCGCCGTTCGTGATCGTACTCGCATCCTCCGCGTATATCATATTAGGAGGCAATTTTTAACACGGCGGGGACACATTTCACCGAGTGGTCTCATAACCGGCCAGCTAAAATCCAATGAATTCATGGCACGGCGGCGAGGGAGGCGGACATGTCTTTCATGCGCTCGCATCTATCAACCCCGTGACTGCGGGTGTAACGAAAAAGCGGCACCCTCATCACACACCGCATCCCCCACGTGCTTCTCTCACAATATCTTACAAATTTCCAATAACTTGAAAAAAAAAAAAATAAATAGCAATAAAATCAAAACCACGACAACTCGACGACGATTTATGTGATTTTTACTTCCCCCTCAGCCTCGACAGATCCGGAACAGTAGCAAGGAGGAAAATTCCGAACCAAAAGCTCCAAGAACACGTCCAACGAGCGCGAGTTCGAGCCAGCCAATCGGACAGCGCGCGCTGGACAGCGCGAGGTGCCCATTGGCCGCCGCTGCCGCCCGGCGGCTCGATCACGTGACGCGCGGCCTATCGCGACCGCGTATTCCCCACGCGCAGGCGCGCCACGCAACCGCCGAGTACGAAACAAAACGAATGGGGAAGCCACTGTCACGAAAGAATAGCTCGAGAATCGAGAAAAGAAAATGTTTTTTTTTTTTGGGGGGACGAACCGCGACGCTTCGACCAACGTGTGAGACGTTCGAGGGAAAACGTGAAACGTGAAAATAACGTGGGACAATATCTTTTAGGGTGGAAAGTGCACACGAACCAACGGACGGTGGAACCCTATCGTGGATCGTAAATCGTCGATGGCCATTTTCACTCGTTCTCTCCAGCTCGACGGTCTCGTCGCACTTCGAGAATCCGGGGAATCTTCGAGACTCCGGTGGCTTTCTTTTTGCCTCACGGTGGACCATCGTGTGGAGGCAGGGGGGGAGGGGGACGAGCGGAAAATCGTCTGGATGATTTTCTCCGGGTTCATATCGTACTGTACCATCGGCCAGCGGACGCTACACAGAGACCCGCACTTTAACCATCGTCGCGATAACGATATAAGGGCTGCGAAGAACTTCATTCTAGATATATATGTATATATGTATATATGGATATATATATAGAGCTATGGTATAAACATCGCTCGTCGCACTTCATTCCCTCCAGCTCTCGTGTCCTTCTCCGACGCTCGACGAAAAGTTTTACCCGTGCTTCCGACGTCGCGTTTTCGCCCCAGCAGGCTGGGGAAAGGGGGCTCGGAGCGGGTGAAAACGAGGCGAGAAACGATTAACACGAAAGCGAGTGAAGCTGTCTTTCATCATCACGGTGATGCTCGAAATAATATGATTTCAACTACCATACATTTTTTTTTAATTCTCAACGAAGTGACGTGACAAGAAAGAAAAATTATTGACTCGGAAAAAAAAATGTCACGCGTATAAAAAGCTAAGATGCAAAATGTTGAGATAATCACTACACAGACAAGCTCCCGAGATTATAAATAAAATTGACAATCTCACATCCGTGAATAATTATTTTATTCTGATTTAAATCGATATTTTTTCAGATATTTAAATGTCCGAAAAAAAAAATTCACGTCGAAAATTTGAACAAAAGTTTTCGTTGTCGTTTTTTTTTATTAATATTATGAAGCTCGATCATTATTATAATTTTCGAGAGCCGGAAAAAATTAGCCGAGCGTTGTCAATCAATTTTTTAAATAAATAAAAATATGTTAACAAATAATGAATAAATATTAGATATTGGAAACAATGTGAAAACATATTACGTTGGCGGGATGATGCAGTTTGTCGGAAGCTCGTTAATCTTCACTAGATGCGTCGGGACTAACGACGATGGGCTTGCGATGCGGAGCCGGGTGGCGGCGGCAGCACCGTCGCGACCGAGCAACAACGTCGTTGCGAACGGAACAAGCTGCCTCGGATGGAGGGGGGGTGGGGGGAGAAAAGCAAGTATCTCTCGAGGGATGGCCCCGCGAACGTGGATGGGTTGTGTTTCCTCAGTCTCAAATTAACCGTAATGAAATAACGATCTCACGTTCACGCGGCGGCGGTGCCGGCGGCGGTGGGCTTAACGCTTGACAAAACGTTTACCGCGCGTGGGCTCTCTCGACCACGTTTCAGACGTGACGTTAGTGGCGGGCTTTGTCCCGACGTTATTTCTCGTGGTTTTCGTTGTCCAACCGGACGACCGAGTGTTTGATGTAACGATACGTTTGCACACGAGAAATATCCCAAACCGCGTCATCGATTGATTCCAGACTGGATGAGATGCTAGACAAGAAAAAGGAAATAAACAAAAACAAATAATGAGACAGTCAGAGTGAGAGAAATGATAATACGAGTGCGAGTCTTATTCTTGTTCTCGTTGTCCAGTTTCGTTGGGCCTTTTTCATGATTGCATGAGAGTCGAGCTCACGCGTTCACGGCCTGGGCGACACTGGCGGCCGCTCGGTGGGGCGAACCTGCGGCGCGCGACCGCGAGGCCCCCTCTCCGCCGCGAGGCCCAATGGGACTCACCGAGCGTCGAATCGTCGCGCAGTGGGGAGACCCAAATGAGCTCACGAATTCCGCGCTTTCTCACGCGTAAACCATCGATCTTAGACATATGCCGTCACGAACTTTTTTTTAGGAAATTTAATTATCTACAACATTGTTCATATGAACTTTTCGTCTATGTAGCTTTGTTTAGCCAGCGTTTGGACGGGAAGAAAAAAATGTATTGAGCATACGTACATCGATACATCGGCACACATATTCACACTTTCCTCGTCTTCGAAAAAATGTTTCCCTTTCTTATCCACTAGCCACATATCAAAATCGCCAACAATAAACACACACACACCCACACTCACACGCATTATTTCTCACGTGTTCACGTGCGACATTAATCATCGTCCAACTTTTTTTGTTGTTGCGATTTTCTTTTCTCACATTCTTCGTCAACGTGAAAAAAAAAAAAGTTATAGAGAAACTTTATTTTATTACAGCACGGTTGGAAAAGTATTCCACGGTTATACACGGTGAATGTCCGATGTAGGGGCAATTTTCGTGCAACTTAGGGGTTGGGAGGGGGGGGGGAGGATCGAAGGAAAAGAATCCACAAGGAGGGGTGGGGGAGTTTTGAAAGAAATGTATGGCAGGTCAGGAACGTGACCGTTGCCAGGAGGGAAGGTGAAGGGGGGAGAGAGAGATGAAGGGATGAAAGAAAGGGATTGGGTTGGAAGGGGGGGGGAGGACGGCTGGTACGGGCCAAGCTATCTATACCTAATAGCCGGTCTCGCGTACCAGAACGCGGGTTCCATCGGCGCACCGGGCACCTGCATAACTGCAACTAGCCAGCCCGAAAGGGTGAAGTACCGCGCGACGAGCGGCGAAGGGGGGAGGGGGGGAGGGGTATACGCGGCAACGGAACATAAATTTCACGGACGCGAGCCTCGGGGCCCGTTGAATCCTTCGTAAACTGAGATTTACTAGCGAAATCTGGTTGAAGTCTGCTGGCGCGCACTTTGTATCACGACTCGTAACAGGATTTTCGGAGGATGAGAGAGAAAGTTGTGTGTGTGTGTGTGTGGGTGAGAAAGAGAGAGAGGGAGTGAAACGTGCGCGTGGACGTACTGCCCGGAAACAGCAGTCGATAAACGTGTTGGGTGGACGCATGATGTCTCTTTCTCGCTCTCACACACGAACTCACTCGCTCAATCTATCTTTCTCATTTGTTCTGTTGTTTTTTTTTTTTCATTTTCCCTCGACGTTTTCTGCTTGATGGGCGAGTGAGACGAACGAGCCTCGTATACACCCGATTTTCATGTACCTACATACCGGCTGGAGTACCAACCGTGATATCCATGATGGCGGTCCGTCCATTTTTCACACCAAGGAAATAATTGTGGAAAATAAAAAAAATAACCGAAAAATTACGCCAACGAAGATGGAAGGCATCGTGCAGATCAATCATTCATACGAGAACGTCTGGGAATGATTAACGAATTATTTACATCAATTTTTTATCGTTGAAAGAATAATTTTAAAAAAATATGTTAAGGAGAAAAAAAATTGAGGCCCAGATAAATGACCTTGGAAAAATGACGTTAGGGTCATTGACCAATTTTGTCGTTCAAAGCTGAATGAAATGTGCGACCTTTTGACCTTCGATTTCTATGTTCGATAACCGATACAAAAAAAAACTGTGAAAAACGAATTCGTGTAAAAATCTAAATTGTTATAATAAAGTTAAGTAAAATAAAATATATATAAATACGTTTGAATTAGGGGGGAAAAAAATTGGTGCAGCGTTTGCTCGGAAACGGGGGAAAGCTAATCAGAAGTGTCTTTGCACTTTGCGCTAAGGTATATTTGCTCGCTCGAGGAATATCGCGGGCTCCAACCCGATTACTCACGCTCAGCTTGGTTCTCGCCATCGACCATCCACGGTTCGCTGATTTTCCGCCATCTCGCGGATATACGTTATCGCCGCGACGGATACGAAGCGGTTACGGAGCGAACTACCTGTGGAGCGTCGTCTCTCTCTCTCTTTCTCTCTCTCTCACTCTCTCAACGTGCGTGTACGTCCCACGCAGATAGACGTCAGACGCATTTCCGACTTGTTGCCATATTTTTTAATTTTTTTTCATTTTCTATTTTTTTTTAATGACCGATGTGAGATCTGAAAAAAAAAAAATACTTCGAAGTAATAATTTGCACGATAATTCTTCGCCAAGGACTTGACACATGCATTTGTCTAATTTTTTTTCAGATTCAATTGCTTCGAAATGTCTAATTAAAAAAAAAAAATAGAAAAGATAATTTTTAATTTAACGACTGTCAAATGAGTTCGACGATAGACAAGATCTGAAAATGCATGCAAATTGCTTTGAATGTTGCAACAAAATAATTGAATTTCTTTCTGTGACTCAATTGCAACGAAACGATTCGTTTTATCGTACGACAAAAATTTCTTTTTCAATTGCCTCTCGACAAAGAATACTCTTACGATCCTCCTCCCCCACTTTCTGCCTTCTCTTCGCCCCACACGCAAGATAACGACAACTGATAAGATTTTCATCCCGGAAAATAACACTCCCTCGAGTCTCGGAAAATTTCACAACCCTCAGATGCAGATCGTGAATATATATAAAGTAATAAAATCCAAACCGATTTTAAAAATCTCATCACGTCCATAATTAAATAATTAAATAATTCATCATCGATAAAATTGTCCGTAAAAATTTTGCAACGCGCGAATGGAAAACGTCGGTCAAATTGCGATGTTCACTTTCAGGGGAAACAATCGTGATCGTCTTTTATTTCCTTGGAAGCTTTGCGAAACGAAAATGACGGGAAAAAAGGCGACAAAAAAAAGATGGGAAAGTATACGACGGTAACGTGCAATGGAAAAGCGAGACGGACCGATGTTCTTTCCTTCTCTCGGCATCGCCGCCAACGAGCTTGATTAAAAATATCTTCTTACGAATCGCCCGTACTAATTCCCCCTTTCCGCCTTTCTTCCCTCCCCTCTTCTCCTTCCCCTCGTCGCTGCAAATTCCCCGGAGAAAGTCGTCGTCTCCGTCTCCACCGAACACACCGATTCGAATCTCGGTGTGCCATTTTCATCTTCAGCCACGGACGTGATTTCGTCCGATCTTGCTTCTCGCGATATTGCTATCTCGCTTTTTATTTCTTTAACAATTTGAAAAAAAAAACCATTTTTTTCCATTTTCAATTTTGTATTTTTATTATTTTCATCGTTATTGTTTTTTTTTTTGTTTTTTTGTTTTTTTTTTTTCATTTTATTTTATTCCACCAGTAGCAGATAAACCTGCGCAGCATCCCTCAGTGAAGATCGTATCGGGCTCTCATCGAGCTTTTTACATTGCGGAAGGGTGGAAAATAAAATTGAAATGAAAAAAAAAAGAGATAGAAAGAGAGAGAGAGAGAGAGAGGGAAAAGGAAGAGAAAAATAAACGAAGGAAGATGGAGAATAAAAAAAGGTATATTGCTCGATAATACTGTGGTCCTAGTTGCAGAACGAGAAGACGAAGAAGGAGATGAAGAAGTAGAGATCACGACGAGCTCTTTCGTGAACGAACAAAAAAAAATATATATGTACATAAATATAAAGATATTTCGCAGGCTCGTCGAAGCTCGCCGATAATTACGACGATATTGCTCTCTTGTAGTTTGCATATATATATTTATGTATCTAGATATCTAGATATATATGTATGTATATTTTTTTTCAATACGTAATATTTTAGATCGTTACGAGAGACTGATACGTCGATATCCTTGCAAAAAAAAAAAAAAAAAAAAAAAAAAAAAAAAAAAAAACGATTTCCATGTATTTGTGTGTCTGTGTGTGTGTGTGTTCGTGCTCTCGATCGCGTGCCAGTCATGCTTTTTGTAATCCTATCGGATGGCGAATCGAGAGAGAGAGAGAGAGAGAGAGAGAGAGAGAGAGAGAGAGAGAGAGAGAGAGAGAGAGAGAGAGAAATCGGATTTTTAAATTCCAGAGTTTTCCAGCTTCACTGCTGCTGCTGCTGCTGTACGTTCAATGATCTACCTGCTGTTGTTGGTAATCCGGTCATGGTTTACGAGAAAACGCATCCCCAGCATCGTCGATACATATATATATATATGTGTGTATCCCCACATTCATATCCAAATTCCCAATACACGTGAATTTGTTAGCGTTGCAACGTCGCAAAATGCTGCGGTCAATCGTTGATACGTATTTTCCAATGTACCAACACACACACACACACAAACGTAAATATGACTATTACGCGGACGATGTACACTCTCGTGCCCACGGAAATCACGGAATTACCGACGGTTTTGGCAAACTGCGCGAATGATATTTATCATTCGGGTTGAAATTGAGACCGAAGGGCTTGCGGCTAATGGCGCAGCCCGTTGGGTCGGGCGCGGGGTCGAAACGTGGGATCCGTTCATCGACCACGATTTGAATTTTTATAACAATTCTTTCCATTCACTTTTTTGCCATCGACGATCTTTCAGCGACCAAAGATATAACGCACAGGATATCTGAAAATACTAATTGCATCTTAGAATTCATTTATTTAGAAAAATGAATAAATAATAATCATAATAATAATAACGATAATAATAATAGAGCATAATAAAATTATTGCGTATATCTTTCCTTGATTATCTCTTGTTTAATTTGCTAATCATCATTATTATCATTATCATTATCATTATTCAATTAAATAATAATAGCAACAAAATCGCAAAAGCAACTTATTGCATTACCATATTATGAATAATAATAATAATAATAAGAATAATAATGATGTATTTTATGATATTAAAGCCAGATTGATATCAATTAGATTGAAACCCAGTATTTAAAATATTTCCACACGCGAAAATCACACATCTGACTCATTGTCATTGCGAAGCTGATGCGTCCGAGATTCGCGACGTGTCACGATGACCGAAAATCTGCTGTCTCGTAACGCCAAACCTCGGTGAAAAATTATTGCGAAATTTTCACGAGCGACGAATATCGCGCGTGCCAACGTGTGTAACGTCGAAAAAAAAAAAACCCCCCCAGAAAAAAAAAAGTTGCGAACCGCATTGTGAATGTACGAACAACGTTGAGGAACAACGGAGATCCGTTGGATCTCGGAAAATCTTGGCACGTGCATGTCGGCATGCTTGTACGTAGAGTGCCATCGTGTAAGAGCGACGGGGTGCAGCGGGAGAGAGGGTTATGCAGCCCGGATGATAAAGGGCCGGTGTGTGAAAGCGTTCTTGCCGTGACTCGTGAGGGCTCTGGAGAGCGAGAGACAGAGAGAGAGAGAGAGAAAGAGAATGGGGTGGATAAAGAGACGCCGTGTGGCGTCCCACGCCGAGCACCGACGCGAGCCACTACGGAATGCGTTTCTTTTTTTTTCTTGTGTTTTTCATTTTTTTTCATTTTCTCTTCTCGTTTTATTTTTTTCTCCTCTCGTTTCTCTTTTTCTATTTGCTTTTTTTTTTTTGCTTCTTCGTTCTCGCTTTGTCTCTCCCGTGGAAATGCTCAGCTGGATATTAATTTCCAAGCCCCGCACAACGATTTACAATGTGAAGATATACGGCGGCTAAGTATCTTCAATTATAATTTCAATTATTTCACCAGAAAAAAAAAGTAAAAATAATTTTTTTAATAAATCAAAGAAAAAATGTCGATATTCAGAATTTCAAGATGAAATAATTTTGCGAATGACATTTTTCTTTTTTAAGGAATCTTCAAGACGTCATCACAATCTTATAACAATCGAAAGAATGCACACATATAATAATAATAATAGTTGATTAAAAAAAATATCGCTATTCGTGTTTCGCTTTTTTTTTTCATTCTGCATTATGGTATTATTAATTTCTTTCAATTTTCCCGCTCGTTCGAAGCCACCTGATGGCAAAAGTTCCGGCAACCGCCGTTCGGTGGCGTCCCGACGAAAAAACCCAGAACGACGATTGAAAGAAAAAGTGGAAAATAAAAAATGGTGGAAAAAAAGAGAATATTAAAAAAAGTGACGGAGGGGGTAACCGGAGAATAAAACTCGGGAGGACGAGAACGCCGACGACCCTTTCGCGTATATGGAACCGCGTTGGGGGTTGCTGCCGTTGCTGGTGCTGGTGCTGCTGCTGCTGCTTACTCGCTTCGAACGTGAAACCTAATTTTACGGTCCGTAAGCTCCGAGTGCGAGTGAGAATGTCGAGAGAGACCTTGGATAGTCGCGCGAACAAACCTGCTGAACTCGCGAGATACACACTGGCCTCCTCCACTGGGCTCTGGTACAACCCTCGACGTGCAACCGTACTTCCTAACTCGAATTCTCATCCTCGTTCGCATTCGTCCCACCCCCCCCCCCCTTTATCCTGTTCTCCGCTTCCGGAAACAACGCTATATTTTATGTGAAACAAAACGGAACACGCACACACGTATACACCAGGGTGGTCCTTAATGGGGGTGTTGACGAATTTCGAAAAGTGCACCCTCCAGATAGGTTCGAGATAAATAAATAAAAATATGTGCGAAATCCCAGAACTGTAGTCCAATAAGAAGACGCGGCTGTAAGCACGTTTTGTTTCCCATTTGAATAACATGGGATTGTCAGACTAATTCGGTAATTATTTTTTCGAGTTGTCCCTGAGCACGCAAAATATTCTTTATTCACATGAATCTATTGTCAATGGGTATAACTAGTCGTACATTTTTTTACAAGACATAAACACAAATAAATTTCGAATTGTGTTGAAATCGTTCATCAGTTGTTATCATCGTTCATCGGTTCGCCGTTATCGATAATATACAGGTGAGGTCTTGTAAAAAAATGTACGAGTAGTTATACCCATTGACGATAGATTTGTGTGAATAAAGAATTTTTCGCGTGCTTCGGGACAACTCGAAAAAATAATTACCGAATTAGTGTGAAAATCCCATGTTGTTCAAATGGGAAACAAAATGAGCTTACAGCCACGTCTTCTCATTGGACTACAGTGCTGGGGTTTCGCACATATTTTCATTTATTTATTCGGAACCTGTCTGGGGGGTGCACTTGTCGAAATTCGTTAACACCCCCATTAAGGACCACCCCAATACACACACACACACGCATACTTTGAATATTTCCCCGCGACTTGCATATGGTGCAACTGCACTTCTGTTATTCAACCGTAATGCAGCGAAGGGCGACAAATAGCAGTTGGTGAATGTGTCATTAATAAATTTTAAATTGTAACGCACTCGCACTCGGTTTTGTTTCACACAAATGAAAAACGGAAAAGTTGTTGATGAGTGATGATGCGTCGCTGTTAATTAAATTGGGGATTAATTAAATACAGTTTTATTCTTCTCAATTTCACTTTTTTATATTTCAGTAGTTGATTTACATGAGACTATTTCGTACTTTTTTGGGCGCAATTGGAAATTTTTGTGGTAATGGGCAGTGGCTGTGATTGACTGAAATTGGGTCGAAATTCGATTGGTCGGATGCGTTTGAACGATGGGGGATGGTTGACACTGGACGGTCGAGAATTTTGCGGTGGAAATGTACAATGAATGCAATTAATTTTACGTGGCAGAATAATTTTGTGTGAAATCAACATCGTCGTTGATGTGGGATTGATTTTTGGGATTGGAGAGGCAGTTTGATTGAGGAATTAGAGGTGAAGAGGTATAATTGTCCGGGAATAAAAGCCAATTCCACAACCAATGAGCTTTTCTTCGTGCCAAGTCGAGATTTTACAGTATTATAATTATTGATATCTTTCATATTAATCAATTACTTATTTCTCGATTCTACAGTATTATTATTATTATTATTATTATTATTATTATTATTATTATTATTATTATTATTATTATTATTATTATTATTATTATGATCATTGCTGATCTTCAGACAGCAACTTCTCGACGAAATCAGTAACGTCATTATTCGCTGAATTACTTTTTTTTATGTTTAGCATGCGTCGAACGACAAAATCTGAAGTATATGAAAAGAAACCAACAAAAAACGAAAAAAAAATAGTCAAAAAATGAAGACTCAGGATAGCGAATGTGAAAAGATCGATAGGTCGAGTAAGTTGGTCCGATTCGTTCATTCAAAGGCAGTCGGACCGATTCTGCAGTGGAAATCGTCGCACCACCTGCTCCCCGGTTCTCCGCGCCGCCGCTTTATCTTCTTCGGGGTCATATCTCTCTTTCTCTCTCCCTCTCTCTCTCTCTCTCCCCCTCGCTCACCATCGCTTGCTCTCTTCGATCCCACATCTCGTAGTTTCTGTTCGCGTAGCCCAAGAACCACGAGAGTTTCGAACTATCACGTGAGGTCTCGGCGAGCCCCGGAGGTCACAAGATCACCGGCCAATTTCTTTGAGTGCCGGTTGACCGACGAGACTCGCGCTTTCAGAATCGCCCCGGTCATCCGCAAGCTCATCTTCTCTTTCCGTTCGACGTCGCGTACCCATTGTGTGCTTCCATCGTACACCAATGGTCGTGTATTATTTTCTCTATTTCAAAATTTGATGGAAAATAAAAATAATTTTTCATAAGCAAAAGACTTTTTTTTTAAATGAAATAAAAAAATAAACAAATAATTATGAATGAAGAAGATATGATAAAGTTTAATAATGATTATCGTGAATAACAAAATAATTATAATAACAAATTACAAAAATTAAAGTGTATTGTTCAAATATGTGAAACAAAACTCATTGTCAGCTTAAAACCTTCAGCCTCATTTCTTCTCTCTTAATTCGCACCAAGGAAACCAATTATCCAAAATAATTTAATTTTCTCAACCAATAAAATTCGATAATCCGTTTATGGTTGAAATAACAATTTTCCCTAATTTTTCACATCCTTCAGTCGAAGTCTCGTGAGTCTTTATCGTGATCGTGAAAATCGGTGCTGTTGAAAGTCGGGCCCAGGGCATTCGTCGTGGAACGAAACGAAATTATCAATTTTTTTTTCAAGTTTCACGAAATCTCATTATTTTTCATCTTAATTATTCGTCGAACGTCATTAACTGCTTAGCCTCGTGGACTTGCTCGGTCGACGGGGCGAAAGCGCGGATTTGCGAGCTCTTGACGTACGAGAGGGATCGGTAAGGTAGGGCTCCTCGTTCTATCGTTCGCGAACCGATCGATCGATCACTCTCTCTCGCTCTCTCTCTCTCTCGAATCTTCCGGCTGCTAGCCGGAAATAATTATTCAATCTTCGCGTCTCGAGTTAATTCCACGAGCGTCTATCGGTAATAAGTAAAAACATTCGTCGATGATTTATGGGGTGGAGATGTCTCGACGTAGATTGAAAAAAAAAAGATTTCAAAAAAAAAAGAAAATAAAAATAACGTGATTAAGAGCGCTACGGTCTACCGCGGAAATTTGTCGCTAACAAGTCGACCGATGTTATCTCGTGAAATTGGTCGTAGCAGTCGGATCGATTCTTCGACACTAAATTATTCCCCAAACAATTTTTTTTTAACTAACGAAAATTCAAAAACAAATAAAATAATCATAGAATCAGAATGTTGATTCTTGTGGTTCATAATTTGGGTTAGCCAAATGTGAAATAAATAAATTACCTGAAATACAAAAATATGGAATGAAAATTCGTGGCCTACACATTTTTTTTTTTTCAAGTAACTGGCTTCTCTCGATATTGGAAAATTTCCATTACGAATTTTCCATTAAAAAAAAAAGGAAGAAGAGAAATTGCAACGAAGAAACACCGCAAATAATGAGACTCGTAATTTCTCTGATTCACGGAATATCGAAGCAGCAGCAGCAGCGTGAGATGAAAATTTAATCATCGTAATATTTTCAGTGAGTCAATGTTCGTTTTTTTTTATCTTTCATTTTGCGTGCAACGAAAATTGTGAATAAAATGAATGAACTATTCGAATCGTGGATAGCAAAGAGGACGGAGATAGCGCGACTTTGTGCGAGAAACGACATTCGGTAATTAGGAATTTTTGCGATCGCGGACGAGAGTAATGGCGGTCGAGGTGAAGACCGAGAGTGGTCTGGTCGGTGCAACAACGTTGAATACTTTCTTCGCGTTCGATGCTCTCATCGGTTCAAACTCTCTCTCTCTCCGTCGAAGAGCGTCGTTTTTTTTTCACTTCTGTTTTTTTTGGTTTTTTGATTTTTTTTTATTCGCGTGGAAATTGCACAAGGCGTTGGCAACGTTGGGTAGCATTAGCGCTGAGAGCACGAGGAACAACGTGACCGCGAAGCGTGACGTTACAAGGCGCCACCCGTTGGTTCTTGCTGCCGGTCGAGCAACAAAAGACGGGGTGATTGATGAAAGGAGTAAAGTTGTCAACCCCCGGTACGTTTTCCTTTCGTCGACCCTGTTCCATCGGGTTTTCCGGGGGGAAAACCCTCGTTGCGACACTCGCACGGGATGGGTGAGAGAATAGGTGAGGTGAACTCACCTCACCGAGAACGACGTAACTTCATATCCAACCAATATCGACTGGTGATTTTTTTTTTTTGATTTTTTTTTCTCTTTGAGAATCGGAGATTTTTCTTTTTTTGGTGGACAATTGTTCCACAATTGTCGGATGCTGTCCCTGAGTCCCTTTCGGGTTAAGATTAGTCCATTACATTTTTCGAGACATTATTGTTACACTTTTTTGTAATTTTTGCAGCATTTAAATTTTTATTTTTGTAAATTTTTTTTTATCAAAAAATAGTGATTCCTGGTGTTTTCTGGGGGAAAATGATGACATGCAGGTTTATTACATTGAGACAGTTGTACTTTGAAGATTGAGAAATAATATTGAAAGAGATGCTGCATTTTATCGTATATTGATTAATTGAAATAATTCTTTTTCATCAAATTTCAATCACAAAGATGGATATAATATCGATCCCAGTCGACATTTCATCCATAACCTTCTCGAAGACAATGAAGCTCATTGGACTGAATTAATTGCCTAATGACGATTGAGAAAAGACCAGAAGGGATGCTGCATTTCATCTCATCGATTAATTAAAATCATTATCTTCGATTCAAATTCCACCAGAATTAGACAAGAATTTAAGTAATTTTCATCCCATTTTCAGCGGTGCTTTCATCGATACACTTCTCGAAAACATTAACCAATTGTTTACACGATCAAATAATAATTATTGCTTAAATAAAACAAAAAAACATTAAATAACAATTTTTTTTCAAATCGTATGGAAATTTTCAATCAAAATTTTCAATTCGTTCGATGTTATAGTTTTCTCACGTCGGGAAAGTAAACGACGTCGCGTTTCCTTTCAACCTTATTGCGTGATCGCGTTCGCGATAGCCCGAACGGAGCTAGTTCCACCCCCCTCCGCCCCCGCTACCCCTCTGACCCACCATATGGATTCAGCCGATCAATTTCACGTCCAACTTTTCCCCGCTGCCAGTACCCACGTCATGGCTCACGTACATGCGAATCATCCACCACGATCGACAGCTCCGAAAGAGCCTCGAATGGGGGGAGGCGACGGGCAGGTTGGGGGTGGCGGGGGAGTTACTCTCGAATTACAATGGTGCCCGTGTCGACGAGCCCGATAATTAATTCACGTTGATAATTATCGTGATTCACGTAAAATCCGACTACAAAGACCAAAATACAACGAGCCCCCGAAGCTGGGGTTGTACCCATATGAAAATTACGTGCCCATCGATATCGCAAATTGTCCGTGGCTTCGGGGTTCCGCTGATACGTAGAAATTCATGTGCACACACACACACACACACACACAGGGTGGTCCATTTGAATCCACACCATGGATAATATCTTGAGAATAACTGTGTTTTGGTTGAAGATGTTTGCAACAAATGTTTCATGTGTCGAGGGGGGCTCATGGTCGAACAATGTGTGATGGCGTACTTTTCATTTGCAGTCATTGAGTCGCAATCTTCAAAAAAAAAATAGAAATGAGTTAAAGAAAAAAATAAACAGAAGAAGATAAACGTAGAAAAATACAATAATATTGACCAAATTCGTCTCGATGGGGATTCACAATGTCGTTTGGAGGTCGACATTGTTTCTTTTTTTGTCATTGAGTCGCAATCTCAGAAACTAAAAATAAGTTAAAGAAGAAGATAAACGGAAGAAGACAAAGAGAAAAATACAAAAATATTGACAAAATTCGTCTCAATGAAGATTCACAATGTCGTTTGGAGGTCGACATTGTTTTGTTTTTGTTGTTTTCAATAGAAACACTTTAATTTTTTTTAACTACGACATCCCATAGTGATTTAGTCCCTCCCAGCCACGATAATTTCATGGCAAACATATTTTCTCCAATAAATACGTTGTTATCCAGATATTCTGATGTGTCAACTTGAATGTTGACCACCCTGTAGACAAAACACGTGCCACGTGCAGCGGTAACGCAAAATTCCGCGTCGTGCTTTCCTCCCGTCCTTTCGAGGGGGTTGCGTTGGGTTCGTCGTTGTCCGGGTGGATATCGCAATAACGTCTTTCATGGGGGCGGAAGGCGAGGCGAAGGGCTGGTGCCGGGTACTTGGGGAAGCTATGGGGGTGGCGGTTACGTGTCCCTCGTGCGGGACACCGAGGAACCCGATTAATGCCATTAATTATGAGGCACCGATTGCCCGGCGGGAGGACCGGGCATTGTGCTCCCGGGAAAAGCTCGAACGGGGCTGTGGGAAGGGATGGGGGAGGGGGGGGGGGGAGTAGTGGAGACGGGGGAACTGGCGTTCCTCGATGTGCGGTCGGAGGGATAGGTTGGCAATGAAACACCGGTCCCGTACGAGGGGTCGGAGGAAGTGAGGGAGCCGGGGGGTGAGAGAGGGTGCAGGGTGCAGGGTAAGGAAGCAGAGGATCGAAGGAAGGCGGTGGAAGGGGGGGATGCAACGCAGCGCGGAAGGAGTTTCCATGGCAGTTTCACGATGGCTAAGAAACTTGGACAAAGTTTTGCAACCCCCGACAGCCGCAGCGCAACGGGGAGAAGATGAAAAAAAAAAAAAAAACACAAAAAAAACAAAAAAACTTTTTTTTTGTTTTTTTCGCACTCGTTGCTATTCATGACCGGGCTGGAAAAATCGTGGGCCATGTTGGTCACGAGGATCAGGCTGGAGCTGTGACGAAGAGAAGGAGAGGGGGGGGGGGCATGGTGCATAAAGAGTAAAAAAGATGGGGGGGGGAAATGAGGAAAAAGAAATGATGGGGAAGAGAAGAAAAAAAATGGGAATGAAGATGGAGGGTGAGTGGGTGGCTGGGGACGATGGGGTAAGACAGAGTCGAGGAGACGTGGGGGTGCAAGGGTTGAAAGTCACGGTGGAGAATTAGAGGGGGTTGCGATGGGACGAGGAAACAAGCTTCTGGGTAAGGGGTGGGGAGAAAAATGTATCATCGTCGCAATTTTGCATCGATGGGGGTTGATTATCCGTTTTTTCGGTGTTTGACGTCACGTGGGTTATAGATAGATGTATGTTTGTCGAGATATATATATATATATATAGGTGTGTGTACTCGTTTGATATAGGTTATATATAGAATTCGACTTGCTCTCGTCATAATATCGAGTACCTCATTTAAAAAAACGTGACTGAGATGGTTTTATCCCGCCACTCTGTTGAATTCTCATCTCGTGAATTGACTTTCGTGTGATGTAATAGTTTTCGTCTTTCTTCTCTTTTCTCTCTTATTTTATTAGTAGATATATATATTTTTTTTAAAACTTGATTCGCACGGTTCGGTCGTTTGAACCTTTTCGGTCATTTTTTTCAATTAAAAGCGCTATCTGTTTATACAGTCTTGATGAAGAACCATAAAAGAATTATAAAATGAAATTATAAAATTATAATTTTAGTTTTTTTCGTAGTTTTTTTGGCGGTGAAAGTCGTCGCAGGTGGATCGCAGCAGCTTGGATATCATTTTATCGATTGTGCGGATGAAACTACGAGTTTCGAATATCCGACACTAATGAACACAGATACTGTCGTGATCGACGTGAGCTATGAGATTTTTTTTTTTTTTTTTTTTCATTGCGACGGATTTTTTTCGGATATTCGATACGACGAGAGTCAGATTCGTGGAAACGTCGAGGGAGACGATGAAGATGCGGAAAAAAATGGCGGAACCGTCGATGTGGAGAAAGGGATTTCAAAATGGAGGTACGTTGTTCAGTCGGAAATCCCGTACCTATCTGCATTCGAGTATCAGGATTTAACTGGGTTCTATTTATTTTATTTTTTCGTTTTTTTGTTTTTTTGTTTTATAACGCGCGCCCAGAGGATTTCGGTCTAAACGTTTGCGAGGCAACGGGTTTTCGGCACACACGTCGGGAGGGGCAAAGGGAGAGCACGAGTTAGACTCGACGATTTAAATCAAGTTGATTTAGGCTTCCTCGCAGGAACGAGCGTGGAACAACGGGTGGCAAGGGTTTCCGCGGAGCGACGTCTGTGCAATCGGTCGTGGACGTGGTAGTAAAAACGTTGCCCGAGCTCTCTGACCCCCCGGGAAATGAACCTGACGTCTCTATACCTGTGTGTCTCACTCTCTTTCTCTTGCTCTATCTCTATCTCTGTTGAACTGAGCCCCGGAGCTTACCAGAAGTGGGGGCCACTTTGTTTTATCCGATAGGTAAAACGTGTGTGTGTGTCTGACCTTTTTTTGAAAATACTTTTGCAATAATGAAAATATAAAAAAATACGTTGACATGTAACAATGTGAATTTTCAGGCAAATTGTTTCTGCATCAATTTCGTTTAATGTTTTTTTTTATTAAAAAAATACGACATGTACAAAATTCTCATTGGAAAAAAAAATACGTTGATATGGAATGATGTGAAATTTTAGAAAAAAATATTATTACTGTAATTACGTTAAAATTAATTTCTGAATTTTTTGATAATGTACATAGGTATATAGATCGATGAAACAAATGTTTTTATGTGGTATTTGTTTTTCCATCCTGCTTTTGACTCACTTAACGAATCGATATTTTTTACGTTTTAATCGGTCCTTCAATTACCATTCGTGACATTTATGAATCGTATCTGCAGTCACGATTTCTCGCACAACACACGAGATTCGCATTCGCACAAAGTTGCCCACACTCTCAGATAACTCACTGATTAACGAGTAAAGTTGTGAAATATAGGTTTGTGACGAAATTTTGTATACAACGAAAAGGGTTGTGCGGAGTGCCGTGTAGATGGCGGTTGACAATCCTTTGTTTCGAAGTTTCGGGAAAAGTTTAACGGAGCCTCGAGAGAACAAGTGAACGAGCATCGTCAGATTTTCTGGGCGGAGGAGGGTAGGCAGGGGGGGCGGGGGGGGGGGGGGGGTCAGGTTGACAAACTTTTGCGTCAGTTGGACACGAATTTTCGAACGAGCTCTCGTCGACGCGTGGAGAGCCCTCCACTTTGCCTCCTCGTCCATGTAATTCGTCGTGTTTTCGTTCGCGATTGTATTATTCGTTCATATTTCGAAATAATTCACGTTCAACGAAAATTGTTTCGACGATTTTACGGTGAATTATAATTAAATCGCGGGTCTCGGAGAATTTTGCGAGAGAATTGGTGGAAAATCAATGATGTGCCAAGTGCAGCAAACCATACTCGATTGGAAATACCAATTTTATTATCGTTGGACGTTTGTCCGATGGCAGGGGGCGGGGGGAAGGGGGAAGGCATTGTGTTTATCGTCGTGACCGTCGTGCAGTTGGTTCCCTGGACGATTCGAAATTGATTAGAACACCGGTACGTACGACCAATGCGGTTTGTTACGATTAAAAAAAAATCTATTCGAATCGTTGATAAAAAAAATATTTGAAAAATTTAGAATAATGATGATTTTGTAAAATATCATCAGAATAATTGTTTGGATTGTTGTTTTATAGGGTTGAAGTGGATTTAGGGTTAAATGTTTTTAAAAGTTTTTTTTCGAAAGATTTTACGTGATTCCAGCCTGATTATTCGCATTTGAATTGAAGTTTGAAATTGAGATTGTGCTGGCTAGTGATTTATGAGATTTATTATTAATGACCTCTGTGGATTTTGGAGTTGGTTATTTCACGGTGGAAATTTTGTACTTGTTATCTCTGTGTCTGTTAATGGGTTCTGTAATCTCGACGATTAACCATGTCATTTCGTGTTATCAACCGAGCCCGTGATCTGCACGAATAAATTCATTCGAATTACAAATAACTATTTTTTTGTTCCAATGCCCATATCAATTTCTCAAAAATGCTCAATAACATTCTTCATTCATTCAAGAATGATGTAATTTTTCGATGTGAGGTAATCGATTATTCATATTGAAACGATGATCAATCAAAAACTAATGGCCAATTAATCGGATAAAAACAATTACACAGTTTCGTAACAATTTGCAATTGATTAACTTGATAAATAACCAATAAAGTCGAATCAAATTTTCCGACGATGAGACAAATTTTCCCGTCAAATTGAAATTCGCAATCGGCATAATCGACACGACATTTGTCGAACGTTGCTCGAACGTTGAATTCATCAATTTGAATCGAACGATGTACCTACATTGGGTCGGATTCGAGTGCATCGATGATTGATTCGACATCATAATTCGCGGTTCGATCGCTCATAACTCGTCGGTCGTTTCGGCCATCGTCAATTTACAGTTCCAACCCGTCACTCGCTCGCGTTCAACCGGAAATTAACTCACTCTGTACGTAACCGAGACCGGTGGTTGAAAAAAAAAAATCTATACAATTATTTTTTTTTTCCAGTTCTCTTCGAATTTGTTCTTTCTTTTTCGCACGAGCTTTTATTTCCATGTTCAAACGGAATTGCAAAGTGCGATTCCACTCGGATTTCAAGAGCCGGCAACGTCGTCCGGGGAATTTCGTGCAATTGTTTTTCAACGTCTTTGTTTCGACGCAATAAAACGATGTGCCACGAGTGCACAAAGCGGTTGTTACGAACAAGCTTTTCTCGTCGCGCTTGCAAATTTTTCCGCATCTTCGCAGCGTATCGAGCTCTCGCAATTTCGCGTTACGAGGTAGTTTTTTTTTTCTTATTTATTTTTGGTTTCATTTTTTTATATGAATTTTTTTTTTTTTTGGTAAAACGAAAACTTCGTTTTCGTGGTACGTGTCGTCGACGACACACAATCCACATTGCAGCCACTTGGCAGACGATTCAATAATTTAATTTTCACATTGTGAATCTTATTTCAAGAATTGAGCGATGCACTTGAGACGTCGTTCGAATTGTCACTCGTTCACTAGATCTATTTATTTAATTCGAAATTTTGCAAACGATTTTTGTATAAATACACATCGTGTCGTGTGTCTGTGGTATGAATCGTCAAGTGTCGACAAACACGTTCGGGATAAATTCAGTGACGTATGAAACAATGTTATTTGATGGATTCCATGGAAATATATATATTTTTTATTAACATCACGATTTGTTGCACCGAAATAGCACGATGGGACGACTACGTATTAATAATTAACGTGTAAAACGTATAACGAGATGTACGGACTCTGAAATAATAATTCGTATTCATCATCGTCAACGGAAAAATCGAAATTTTATAAATACCCAAGACGTTCAGGACGAAAGGGTCAATGGGTTGATTTAATTTACTTCGTTTCCGTAGCGACTCAGAAATTTTCAATTTCGCATAGTTATACATCTTATTGATCCACATAATTCGCACTAGTGAAACTGTAAAAATATTTATGTAAGAATTGATGAGGGAGCAAATTAGGGACTCGAAATTTGAATTTTTCAAATTTAATTTATCATGTCGGGTATCATTTGACAAAAATATATTTTCCATAATTTCAAAGAGCATATTTAAAAAAATATTCTGAAGAATATATTGCTGTGCCTTAAATAGAAAAAAATTAGGGAATTGAACCAACGCGTCAGTCAAACTTGAACATGACCAGTTTTTTGTTTCCTCATCGTTGCAATTCAAATAATAATTCACCAATCTTCCAAAATGCAATCCCCACAAACAATCCCTCGACCCTCAAAAAAACTTAAAAACCAATGCGTCCCAAAGCATCACCCTAAAAGACGTCACGTGATTGTGATAACGCTTGGTTGGAGAGTTAATCGCGATAAACGTGGGATGTGGCTGTTCGATGATGTCGGTCGGTAGTTCAGCCGCTACGAGATCGGGGTGAAGGTGGGGGAGGGGGGAATGAGGGTGAGGGTGGGTTGAACTACGTGTAGTGTAGCAAGCGAGTTGTCGTTTACGTGGGACAGTTGGGCACAAACCCGTAAACCGTTCCGTAATGCTGAGCCAACGTTGAAGGATCCTCAGCCCAGGAGGTGCACACAGCACTATACGGCCAACGACACGATGAACCTCGACCGAGACCAGGCTCCTCCGTATACATACATACGTAACACGTATAGCGACGTGAAACGGCGAGGAGTGTGATTTTGGTGGTACGACGAGAATTAGCGGGGGCGGGGGAGGAGGAAGGGGGTGGTAGGGTGCGGAGTATCTGTGGGAAGAGAGGCGAAAGGCGAAGGATCGACGATGATGGCGATGGGCAAACGCGATGCGAGAATCGAGCATATACAGGTGTATACACATTAGGGTGGTCCTTGTATGGAGCTTGGATTAATTTTCACCGGGTAACCCCTCAGATTGGTTTCAAATGATTCTTTAAAAAGTCTCCCAAATTTGCAACCCTCTATCTTTGAAATTGGCCATTACCAGTAAGGGTCGGTATTTCCCTTTCGAATACGCAAGGTTATTTTTTATTTTTCGATGATATGATCATTTGAGTGTCTGGACACTTTTTAAAATCGGACCAGGAATATTTTTCTATATTTATGTACGTACCACGAACTCATTGGCAAGTATTTTGTATTTTTAGAATGATTTCAAGACACTCAAATGAGCATATCATCGAAAAAATAAAAAATAAAACCTGTGCATTCCTAAGGGGAGAACCGACCCCTCCCGGTAATGGCCAATTTTATAGACAGAGGGTCGCAACTTTGGGAAACTTTCCAAGAAATTACTTGGAGCTAATCTATAGAGCGACCTGGTCAAAATTCATCCAAGATCCATACAAGGACCACTCTAAAACACATGCACACACACACGTATCCGTATATAAACCGTGAAGCGGAAGTAAGAGACAGCCCGATTAAGCCAGAGAGCGATAGAGCACGAAGGTGGGATCCGTGTTGCGGCTACGAGAGTGTAACCGGGGACGGTTGTACGAAGCGTAGGAAGCGTTTGGAGAAGCAGCCGGAGTTGTAGCGGCGAACTGAGCCGCGTGGGACAAGAGTGCTGTTCCCTGTCGCTGTGACGTCCACGCCAGCGCGCGCGCGAGCGCGCAATCCCGCGCAGTTTCGTCGACCCCCGTGTCTGACGAGTCACGGTTTCCGTTTCGTCGTACCTACTCGTGAAATTGCAACCGGTTCCCTGGGTTCCGGCGACTCCTGCGGGTAATCCTGACGTAGGGTCGAGGCCACGTCAGTTTGAGTCTGTGCGCACTCTTGACCGGACTGTGCTTTTGGTTTTCCAGGTTCGAATCTCTTGGGTGTGTGTTTGTCGCGGTACTGGACGTAACTTGTAACGGACGGTGATGGTTGGCCTGTTGGAACTTTCATATCGGTCGCCCAGTTGTTCGGTTGGATTATTCTAGCATTTGAATTTTTTGTAGTGGACCATTTTGTAGTCTCCTTTGGATTTTTTTCTCTCAGGTGTTGTGGCAGGAGTGAGCCTGAACTCTGGGACTGGTAACAGTGGTAGTCTGACCTAGGTGTGTTGTTACTGCTGCCAATGCCAGATGGACATAGGTTGATGTGTCCTACTGGCACTAGTAAAGCAATGGGACACCGTCTGACTCGCGTTTATCTGTACTACTACTGGCAGTAGTCTCGACGTGGCACTACTAGTGGTTAAGATGGATATAGAGGTCGGACAGCTGCCAGTAGTGACACTCGATACTTCTTGGACTACTGTCGATAAGTAGTCGTGATGGACTCGGTTCGTACTTACTGCCAGTAGCTCACGGAGATCCTTGTCAGACTACTTCCAGTGAAAGTCGTGGATTTGGATCCGACTGCTTTAAGAAGCAGTGGTAAACCCGTGTCAAACTGCTGCAAGTAGTAATGGTAAATCTATGTCAGACGGTGACCTATCTGAACTTAATACTTCGTTGTCTCAAGAATACACGTCCAGTATTAAATAGTACCATGCTCATTGCTAGCATATCAGCCTTCTACCCTCCCCCACCCTCTTCCCACCCCCACCCCCTTTCCTTTCACAGCAATTGACAACAATAAAAAATCCATCCCCTCAAAAAAATTCAAACAAAAAAAAAAAGTCCTCACGAATGTCGTCGCCACGTCTCTTGCAACATGTCACGAAAAAAACCTTACAACGTTTTGCCCACGAAAATCGAACAAAATCGTCTTCGTTCAAATCCTCACAGATCCGTTTGTGTTTTTATCGAGAGGGTAGCATATGGCTCGTCGCGAGACACAAAGAATATATATATCTACAAATACAACATATATACATGGCAATGCAGTGTTAGATCGCACGTTGCGGATTTCCATCCCCCTAACTGGCAAAAAGCTTATAGGTATTTCCACGGCTGATCCGTCATGACGCTGAGACCGAGATGCTTTTTATAGCATCATACCCAACCCTCAACCCCCTGCCTCCTCCCTCACCCGGCGACTGTCCCGAGGATGAGCGAGAGGAACTACTTTCACTAACACCGACGACGTCCACGACATGGACGTAGCAGAAATCTTCCATCTTCTCTCGGCCATCGTCAAAACGGTATACACGTCAATACTTATATATTATATACATATATATATATATATAGACATATATTCATACATATATATATTTATATATATATATATAGCGCTAGTCTCGCTTCATCTCGCGTCGTTCTCACGGATTCTACGGTGGCGTTGTCGGTGTTGGTACGAACCCCGGGACGTACAACCCCCGGTGCCGAGTAATCCCTGATTATCGAGATCGAATTGCCGTGCGTCGCGTACCGGCGGTCTCGCTAACCAATCCTCCGGTACGTCCCCCCCCCCCCTGCCCCGCGTCACCCCAACCCCGTATTTTCCCAACCCCCAATCGTGCCGTGGACCGCACACGCGATAAACACGGCCGAGGCCGTGTTACGTGGCTGACCCGGCCGCACGAGCTTTCTCTCTCTCTCTCTCTCTCTCTCTCTCTCTCTCTCTCTCTCTCTCTCTCTCTTTCTCTACTCCTTCTTCTCTCTCGCGCTCGCCCGCGCCTCCACAACGCTTTCCACAGCACGTAATGCCGCTGATGAGGTGTGCGGCGGGGGTTGCCCGGTCTCTCCATCACACTCACCCTCCCACTCGTACATACGTCTGCCCTCATCGCGAGCTTGTGTTTTTTTTTTTTTACACCCCCCTCACTCACTGCCCGCCACATTCTCCACCTACGTTTCGCACCCTCTCTCGACCAGCCACGTCTGGCTGTTATACAACCCCGTCCACGTTCTCATACCACACGGCCGCGCGGGAGAAGGGGGGGCGGGGGTGCTCGCCACTCTCGACCCGCGAATTACGTGAGAAATAAAAAGATAGTTAACGACAAGCGTCCACCGGGATTTCGAATAATTTCCCCGGTCGACGAGATTCCGGTGATACAAGGGAGGAAAGTGGCGAAGTGGTTTTATCCTCAGCTTATTTTACGTTTTGTTTGGTTTTTTTTTTTTTTTTGGGTTTTTGCAATAAATAATGAGACGCGAGCACGCGATAAAAATGTGCAACCTTTTTTTTTATCAATCTGTGTGTGTGTCAGTGTGTGTGTGTGTGTGTGTGTGTGTGTATAATATTTTTGTCGTTATGGGACCACGGTCTATAAAATCGGAATGAAAACAAAATCGACGTGAGATATGATTGAAGCGGTGGGAAAATAAAAAAAAAGGGACGTCGCGTGTGACTTTCACGCCGGTGGCTCTCTCTCTCTCTCTCTCTCTCTCTCTCTCTCTCTCTCTCTCTCTCTCTCTCTCTCTCTCTCGGCGCTTGTATCGATGAAATGGGAATTTTTCAAATCTGCGATACGGCGTGTAATCGTCATGGGACTGTCAAAACGTTGCGAAATGTTTGTAACTATTGTCGATGTTTTAAAAATTTGTTCTTCCCTCTCCCTCCCTCTCTCTTTCTCTCATCGTTCGGTATTTGCGTGAAAAAATGTTAAATCGGCAATAACAGTAATAATAGGCATCAAAAATATTTAATGGAAAATTGGTTTGCCGATATTTGAGAGACTGGACCACTAGAAGATTGGTGTAATGAACGTATTTTGTTTTTTATTTTTCATTCGGATTGATGGAATTGGTTCGATATCGATCGAAACGTAATATTGTTTTTTTTTAAATCTTCATCTTTTTTTTCTTTTTTGTTGTATGTAATATCGACGATTTTTGCATAGCGTAGCCGAACGATTAAAATCCTCTCGAAAATTCGTTGAACCGAGAGTGAAAAGAAGCGTCGTATTGATAAAACGCTTATGTATATGTATACGTATATGTATGTGTATATATATATGTATGTATATATATCGGCCGAATACAATGAGCGAGATGAATGGCATTTAGCCATCAGGGCGGGCGGTCGGATGCGAAAAGCTCACGGTATAACGATAACGAATTCCAATAATTTTCGCTCACGCGATTTGAGGGGTATTGTTGCGATTTATCCACTTTCCGGATGCCCGAGCGTTTGACACGTTCCACGTCATAAATTATTATTACGTTGAAAAAAAAAAAAGAACTCGCGATCGGCAAACGAGTGAATTTTCACATAAAAATGAGGCTAATGAACGACAATTCGTGTTTTCTTTATAAATAATCGTTTAAAAACAATTTTTATGAAAATTATTTCGTTAATAAAATTTTCGATCCAAGTTATTTTTAATCAAAATTATTCCAATAACTATTATCGTAACTATGATGATTTTAATAATTATTATTTCAATGAAAAATTAGTTTTCAATAAGAAAAATTGAACTTGTAACTCTCGTGAAATTTTTCACCTATTGCTCCGTCATTAATCGTCAAAAAAAAAAATTCTTGTAATTTTTTTTTTCTCGGGGGAAGAAATTTGGCGAACGTTACTTCGTTTCGTGTAACTCAGGCTTCTTATCGAAACTACGTGGATAAAGCACCGTTCCGGCAGTTCGAAAACCCGGCGTAGCGAAGCTCCAAAGAAAACTGCGAACCAAACTGCATCCCCTTCGCCCCCCCCCACCACCCTCAAAGTAGCACCAACGGTGGCATCCATTTTTATACGATTTTTCTCGTAATCGCGAACATCCATTTGCAACGTTTGGCGAGGGCTCCTTCAATTTCTCGTTACCACAGCCCCTCTCCCCTCCGCCCCTCCACGATGTCGACTCGACCAGTTTTTTTCTTTCCTTTTTCTTCATCCCCCATTTTCTTCATGCCCCATGTCTTGTTCTGCAAACCATTCGAGTTCCAACGAAAAGCGTCGCCCAGAGACAAACTCCGTCGAGTCTCACGGATTTCTCCGGCACCCTGTGGCCAACCAACCGACCCCCCTCGACTCCAACCCCCCGCACAACTTCGTTCCCCATTGATTTACGACGAGTATTTGCAAGATCACGCGCCCTGACCGTGTTAAAACTTCGGTTCGCGACTGCCCGTGTTATATAGATTCCATCGGGGCTTACACACACACACACAGAAAACCGTAGATTTATTTATACACACACACACATAGGACACGTAGACATATTCGTATGGATGTACACGAATTTATATGACATATCGATATTTAATACTTTGGGTGGCGGAGCTTTACTTTCGTTCCGACTCCGAGGGTGAGCATGGGAAACGGAAGGAAGGAAGGAAGGAAGGAAAGGCTTTCCACTCGCACCGACGATCCTCAACCCTCTCTCGTCCTCCCCCCGCCCCCCCCCCCCCCCCGATCCACGAACAAGCATGTGCGAGAATTTTTCTCGACTATTCCCTTTTTCTCACTTTCTTCGTGCTTCTCTGTCCTTTTTATTCTTCCAGTCTCTCTTTCTCTCTTTCTTTCTCTCTCTGTCTCTCTGATCCGACTAGCTCGCGTTCTCTCGATTTCGCGATAGTATTGCACCTGCGGCTGTCGGGGATGGGAATGGGGATGGCACGGTTAAGTACAAATGGATCTCGATGGGGTAAAAAAAAAATAAAAAAAAAATATCGAACGTGATAAATGTTCGGTCGACACGATCTCAGTCATATTTTCCATTGAATCACATTATTCGTTTGTGAAAAATAAAAAAATATGTATGTATTATATATTGAATTGATTATTGAAAAATTATATAAGCTAGAGGAATATTTTTTAGAAATATCTCTACAAATACACATTTTTCGGGAAAAACTATTGAAACCTTTTTCATAGAAAATTCAATTTTCTATAAAATAATATCTGTAGTTTTTTTCCAAATTTGCATATTTCATGAGATATGCCCAAAAAACCTGGACTTAACCTCAAAAATCGACTTTGATCATATTGCGGCACTTGTTCTTATAATTTTTTTCTCAAAACTAAAGAATGTCTCGTTTCCTTTAATCAAGAAGTAACTTTCTATGGGCGGGCGCCAAAAGCTGAATTTTCAACAACCATGCTAATATGCATATTTGGATTGTGTGAGAATTAAAGGGCATCGAAATGATCCAAAATGGCGACCATGTTTGCGATGGCTCGGTGGAAGTAATCGCGGTTAGTCTAACGGTGTGCACATGATTTATCTGATAATCAAGCACATAGAGTGACGTGTATATTGCGAGGTTCGAATGTACATACGTTGTTACGTGTACGTATGTACGTACGTATGTATATATTATTCAACTATGAGGGATATGCGCAATCCGGGATAAAGAGAGCCACGTGGAGGACGTCGGTTTCGAGACCTCGTTAAGCCAACCAACTGCAGAACTCGGTCTTGCAAAATGCACCACCACATTGCCCCAACGTTATATACACACAAATGTACATATTATATAATCTATCTATATATATGTGTGTGTGTGTGTGTGTGTGTGTACGTACACAGTAAAATTCGATCCACGGCTAATCTGCTTTGGAAACTTGCCACCGAGTGGAGCCAGACGTAAGGCGAATGGCGGTCCCGATATTCACGTTCATCTTCTCGTCGTCGAAAATCATAGAGCCTACGGATACGTAAATCCATTTATCCCGTACGTTGTGGACCGACGAGACCGTGTCTGAGGCCGCGTGGCAGTGCATATTCCATCGGTTGCATCGATCATCGACGTAGGGTACTGCAAAAAAAGAAAATAATAAATAAATAAATAGAAGCGATTAAAATTCCGTTGTAATGATTTTTCAAAAATATTATTAAAATCTGTGTGAGTATAATTCACAATTAACAAGGACAGTGGTATCGTTGACTACTTATAAAAATCAGATTTACAATCTTTAATGCAATCAGTTTTGAATTTCAAATAATAGTAATCAAATGAAAAAAAAAACAAAAAAAAAATAACTCTATGTACGTATTATTTTTAATTATCCTCAATTAAAAAAAATAACAAGCGAATGAAAAAGAAAACAATTCAAACTTTATCTTAAGATCGTAGGATTTAAATAAATAAATTGACGGACGATCGAAAAAAAAATTCCAATTTAAAAAATCACAAATCACTTCTTCAAGATCTCAGAACTTTAAAAAAAATGTATTGTACAGTATTTTAAATGTAGTGGAATTTTGTGCAGTTAGAGTTCAGAAACAAACACGCGTTGCATTCTCAAAACAAATGCCACAAAATTTAGTTCAATTGAAAAAGTGCTTCGAGACGCGAGAGAGAAAAAGAAAAAAAAATTACGGGCAATTAAGAAGTTATTCACAGATTCGTAAGTCCCGAGTACACCCTCGATCCACGTGGCACCCTCATCGTCATCATCATCATCATCATCATCAGCAGCAGCACCAGCAACGTGCAGCTGCGGCAACGGCAACTCGCACCAGGAATCTCGGCACCCCTCGACACGGCATTCCGGGGCGGGATGCTTTGCGCGAATGAATTCCCACTTGACAGCCAGTTAGCGGCGCCTGTTGCTTAAGAAACTCAACCCGTGAATGTCTCCCCCTCGAACCACGGCTGAAAAAAAATGTTACGCTCAATTCTCCAGCGGCCCGTTTCCCACAGCCATTAACAGCCCTCGCTTATCGAAAACAAACTAACGCTAAATACACTTCACACACACATAAAAAACAAGGAAACAAAAATCTTTCGTGGATGCAATGGCATTCGATAATAATTCATATATTTCACTGAATTACAGCCAGCTTTGACAGTCAACTTAACACTTGTCCCCCACAAGTTTTCACATCAATATGTGGGGAAAACGAAGCCACCATTCAATTAGCGTATTTGATTTTGTCAAGTGAACAAAATCAAGTAAAGTTTCCCAACTATTAATCATATTCGCTCATTCAAAACGATATATCTCAACAACGGTTAGTGATAAGTTACAAATTAAATTTTTTAACACACAGACAATGCCTCAAACTCTAATTATTCGACATTCCATCCATGTCGTTCGATGAGCTAGCTCCCCAAACATAGTACAGATATTTTTCGAAATTTAAATCTATCGAAAAAAACCAATTCAACTCGGACACCCATAAAAGTAAAAATCCATTTAAAAATCGCCCACATCTAAAAAATCTAGACTAACCACATATCCAGAAAATTCATCAAACCCATCTGATATACGCATTCATTTTTTTTCCCCCAGCTTCCCCACTCGACGTAATTCACTGTGAGTTTCGATGAATAGACTTCCCGAGTCTACACACACACACACACACACACACACACACACGTCGTCATTCACCGATTTCGGGTTAACACAGCGACCCGTGCCCCACCACCGTAAAGGCACTTTAACGTGCTTGAGGCGCAACGCCAGCTTCACGAGCTTTCCGCAGGCCCGCATATCCGAGACCACGGAGTGAGTTGAATATACCGAAGCCCCCGGAAATATTAGGAAGCATACATTGAGAACGATCCTGCTACGTGTGTGTGTGTATGTGTGTGTACACAGAATACGAGGAGACGAAGGTTGTTCCAGGGGTTTTGCCCCGAAGCAGCCTCGTGGACGGTTAAGGGGGAGGAACGCGAGGGAAGGGGTGGCAACGAGGGGTTGATGGAACGGGGGGGGGGGATGGAACGCGAAGTGAAAGGGTATGGGCGCTCTCCGGGCCGGTGGTTAGCAAGCCGCCGAGAGATTTAGTGAGATCTTAGGGTAAAGTGTGGATATTGAGGGTATATCACTCACGGTCTGTGGTTGCGACCTCGTTCAAGCCCAACCCCCCGCGTTCGCTCACCCGGGGTGTACCAACCCTTCCCCTCCCAACCCTACCAACCCCTCGACAGTCGTCCCGCACGACCCTCGTCCTTTGGACGCTCGTGTACACGTTGGCATCTTCCTCCCGGCATAACTCGCGTTTACTCAGAAACGTTATCGAGCCGGATAACACACAGGTGTGAGTGCAACGTAACACGGAGCAGTGACTACGAAATGTGCAGTTACACAGGTTTCCGGATATAACGGACGGGGGTTGAGCACACGGATCGTTAGGCTAACGTAGACCTACGTTGGCTCGAGCATTTCGTCTCTCGTCCACATGGCCCTTTGGAAGGGTTCCGCAGGACTATTTTGCGGGAGAGGCCTTATGTTCACATATACATGTTATATGGGGTGAACTGTGTTTCGGTTGTTTTCCAATCTTCCAAATTAAAGAAAAACAAGCTAAATAACGACTACCTTGGAAATATGTGTGTACGTATTGGTGTCTGTCTGGGTGTGGACGTGTTGTATTTGCAGGGTGCACAGGATGTGTGCACCCTGTCACCGTCGTCCTGGGCGGACCGTCTGGCTATGCAAATTGGAAAACCCAACGTGTCGGTTGTTGGTTCCAGTTCAAACTGGCATCGTGATCCGGTACACACGGTCAATTTCCTTCTTCTCCATAGCTCGACCATCCCCTGGTTCTCCTGCTGACGCCTTCGGAGAAATAAATATGTGATGGGTGAATAAAATAAAAATGGAGTTTGGAATATGAGGTGTGATAGAGATTGAAGAAGACTGATTTGCTTATGGCAACAGTGTTAGGTTATTCTTAAGCATCAATGTTGTCCCCTTTGAAGTAGTTTCACTGGGCAGTACATTGGTGAAGGCGTTTCTTTCACTCTTCGTAGCAGTGCTGGAAGGCTTCAGCTGGAACATTCTTCCATTTCTAGATGACGCTCCTCTCAATGCTATCAACACTGCCAAAATAATTTCCTGAGTTTGGATTAGTCCCACCATCGATCGTTCCAAAGATTTTCACCTCCAACTTAAAGAAGACTGGATAAGTCAAGACATGTCCAACAAAAGCAATGACAACCCGATCCTAAAGGTTGCATCGACGTACGTCCTGAATTAATCAAATGTCGCCTGTCAACTGACATGCTACCGGATGTTCAGCGAGTTCACGCTCTCTCCGACCGTGTACATCGCTACGACCCTGTATCGTGGCGCGATTGTCGGATCTTGCTCCCGGTGCAATACACTCGGATAATGCACCGAGCAGCCGGACGTTTGCGTCTTCGAATTCGTGGGGATGAAGGGTTATGCGTTTCGGAAGGGAAACCTAATGACCGCGTTTACATCGTGAGCCACTAGGGCTCGTCAATCCGGCCTACCTTCGAAACCTGTCCTTGGGGGGTTCGCCCCCTTCACGCCCCTGTGATCCCCTTTTCTACGTCTCCGACCCTCCTCACAACCTGTACTCAACCTGCCACATCTCCCTTCGCCATTCTGCTTGGTTGCCGGGCGTACCAACGATCCGCATCCCCAGAGCTACAAGCCCCTTGGAATCCCTATCGGTTTCCCCACTCGCTTGCATTGTGTGTCATGATGCACCTAACGACGCCGCTGTATGCACCGGACCCCCGGATTGTATCGCCTTGATGCGCATCGAGACGCTCCGGTTTCTCCAATCAACGGGACTTATGGCGACTGTGCGTACACACGACATGGGTACGAACCGAGGGGGGGGGGGGGGGGAGCCTCCTACAGCCTCGTCCAACTGTCTTCCCCATTCGCCAAATACGCCTTACATACACACGGACATCCACGCATAGCTCTGTATGTTTGTGTGTTAGCGTGAATACATGGGGTTGTCGGGGTTCGTAACCCCATAGCGAACAACGGCATTCCGCCACTGGCTCCATCTAACGGTTGCTTTGATTATAACACGGTTTATGGTAAGCACGGTATGGGAAACCCACGTTGAGGATATTGATTTTCCAACAATGCCAAGTTGACGTATCGGACTTTGGTGTTTTGCTTGCATATGCGGTTGGAAATTTGTTAGCTTGTCCGGATGAGCAGGAAGGGGAGGCGGGGGAGTTGATGTTGGCATAGGATAAGACGACGAAGGGTCTGGGGAATTTGAAAACGGACGTGTGCAACGTGACAAGATGGATCTCCGTGTCAGCTAATTCTCTTCGAGAATACACAAATGTGTGTGAATCATTTGTAAATAATTATTTGTCGTCTGTGACGTTTTTGTCACAATTTATAAGACATTTTTACGAATTTTTTACCCTTGACAATATTTAAAAAGAAAAAGATATCTACATTTAGAATTATTAATTTCAGTGTTTAATTATTTAAAATAGGCAGAGACGTCGCAAGCGAGCTCGTCGTGAAGCAGGATTGACACTCGGTGCGTCGGTATTCTAATTCAATCGGGGTGAAGTCGAGGTTGCTAATTTTCTGGTAACGAGGTAGAATGGCGGGGCGGAAAGGGACGAAGAGGGAAGGTCTGAAGTATGGAATACGTATTATTTAGCTCGTGGAAAACGTAGCCCGGTGAGGTGATTCGACGAGAGCGGTTGGTTTTTGGAAGCGACGACGATGGCAAAGACGAGCCAGAGTCACACGGAAATACACCAGGGTGAACTTTGCGACCGTGCGATTGTCGTCGTTCCAACCCTGAAGATCGTCGGAAGCGCTAATAGGTGCGAGAGCAATTGCCACCGACGTGCAAAAAGATTACTACGATGTTGTCAAAGAAAATTTTCTGTCGGGACGCATTTGCTGGTTTTTTAATACTAGTGTGAGTTCATTATGCTTCTCGTTTTGCGTTTCATGAAACGAAATTCTGTTCTTATTTCATTGCGATTGTTACTGAGAGCAGACTTTTTGTTTTTTTGGCAGCATGGATTGGCAAGATATTCGAGAAAATTTTATTACTTTTTTTGTATCACCGGTTAATTTATTTATTTATTATTGATTGATTTTTTATTTAAGAATTTATTTACTTATTTTTTATTCACGATTTCAGTTTATTCATCTTTTATTCTGATGGAAGGACAAAGTGTCGTTGCGAGGCTCGAAATTATTTATGCCATCGGACGTAATCGCTGATTCATCATTTATTAATTTTGAATAATTGGATTAACGTTAATTGATGTTCGATAATCATTGAAATTTTAATTTGATTGCAATTTGACGATTCACAAGATCATCAGCGATTGTCTGTGATTATTCAAATTTAAAATGCAATCACATCGGTCAATTGTTGTCACAGAACAAAAAGGTAGATAACACTTTGGCTCCTTTCAATATAATAAATATCATATAAATACATATCCATATCTTTTGTTCCATATCAATATAAAAATCTGCATTTTGAAATCGGATGTGCATGCAACATTGACGAATTTTCACAGCTATAACCTTCTTTATTATTATTTTTTTGTTGTTAAATCTTCAACAATGGGAATAGATCCGACGATTCGAAAGTTTGATAAAATTGTGATCTCGTTGCACGACGAGATGGAAAAATGTTAATGCGAATTGTGGTTAGAGAGATAGCGGTTTGGAGAATGTTTCGAACAAGAGATCGTCAGTTGTGTCCGATGACCAATGCAGACCACGTATTTTCTCTTCTTCGCGCAAGAAGAAATAAGATCCTGAGGAAGCCTAGGGGGGGGGGGGGAAGGCTTCGAGTTTCATTGCAGCTTTGCACAACGATGCCCAGAAGCTGTTGATGGTCGGGAGAGGGGGGGGGGGGAGGGGGGACGAAGAAGCCAACCGTTGAAAACGCGAGAAACCCATGCCGAATCTCTCCTGGACAGTCGCATCCCCCTCGTTGCAGTTGCAACCTGCATCCCGGTGCATTTCACCCGACCTCGATGATTCCTCGACTGCCGCGAAATCCCTCGAAGCAGTTTCACACGTACCTTCGGCCACTTTTTCGCGTTCGCGCGATACTTCACAGGGAGGGGGGAGGAGGGGCACACACGGGTTTACCTGGGTTCGTGAGAAAACCCCCGAAACCGTTTTCACGATTTTCCACCTCGAACGACCCACTGTTTCACGTTGAATCGATACAACGAGGAAAATTTTATATTCTTCGTCTCTGTTTATTTTATTTATTTATTTTTCAATTTCTTTTGGTTTTCTTTCTCTATTTTCGAACTTGTTCTCTCGCTCTCTCTCTCGTTCTCTCTTTGTTATGAATGGACGAATATTTGTAAAATTAAAATCGCGTTTAAAATCCAATTCTGACGAGAAAAGAAGCATTTCACAAACGATATTCATAAAGTTTGGAAATAAATCTCTCAATCTTCGATAATTCATTTCCATTTTCACCGTTAAAAGCGAAATAGAAAGAAAAAAATCGATAAAACCTTTTTTTTTCCACGTAAAATCCGTAAATTCCAAGTTTAACGAATAAATCGGAATGACAATGTTGAACGGCGTTTAAACCCGAGCATTGGCATTATCGGGACACGTGTTGCAACCGGATTGCATCGAGACACGATGTCGGTTTAATCATCGTGAGTGCACCTGATTCGTCGGAGCGAGCCAGGGGGAGGCGGGGAGGGGGGACAGAGGGCGTTGAGGGCTCCTGTCGAAATTGCCAGAAGCGTCTAACCCCCATATATATATATATAGTATATATATATAAATATATATATATATATATATATATATATATATATATATATATATATATATGCAGGCATACAAGCCAACCAACGTAGACAACGATCGAGCCCGTCGATAAAGATGAAAGAAGTCGATAGCCATGTACGTGAGGAGATGTTCGCAATACACGATTAAAGATTTCACCGAGGTTCTTCCGGTCGAAACTATCCTCTTTGTCCTTGTCCGCACCGATGACACCGGGTAAAACGATAAAATCTTTTCTTATCTCTTGCACCATCCGTTTTTTTTCCACTCGATACAAAAAATTCGCGTCAACGTAAAAAAAAAAAAAACCTTCCGAACCGAACGTCGATGAAAAATTGTTCCATGAACAATGTGTGCATCGAAGATTTTTATCCAGTTAAACGACTAATTCGTGTGGATCGTTCATGCGAATGAAGATAGTCGAAACAAAAAAAAGAAGTGAGACGAAATAAAAAATAGAAAAAAAAAACAAATTGCACAATATTGGAAGCATGGGGGATGGTGTGATGAGACAATGGGACACGATGGAGATGGGCTTTACGTGTGGGTGGATTTTTGGGATCTCGAAAAGCATTGATATATATATACAACTTGAAAACTGTCGAAGAATGTGATTCGCGTTGAAATGCAATTTCCACCCGAAAAAAAAATGAATTCAATTGATTGTATCAAACCAGATGACACACAAATGTACTACAACAAGAATGTTTGAAAAAAGAAGTAAGTAAAAAAATTAAATTTGAACAAACACATAAATTAATCCGAAAACGAATTTTTTTTTTCTTCGTCGTCGTCTTTTATTTATCGCGTTTGCGTGAAAAATTTTTGCACGAGGTTTCGGTTTGTTTCGTGTTTGTCGGTCGTTTTCGCAACGGGTAAAAGAGGCGTTAGCGCGGGAAAAGCTCGGACTCCCGTGGGCCACGCGACGTTGAAACGTTAACGAAATTAATAATCAACGGACACCCGCGACACCAGTGACCACGTACAACCTCTCTCTCTCTCTCTCTCTCTCTCTCTCTCTCTCTCTTCTTCACTCTTTTTCTCTCTCTCTCTCTTTCTCTCTGTGTATGGGTTAGTTTTCCCGTGCGTGTGTACAGATGTTCATCCTTCGAAAACTCTTTCTCACACGTGACCGGGACGAGAGTCGCTCGAGGTGATGGCGACAATGGTGTACGTGGGTGTTCGTCGGGCGAAGCTGTGCGGAAAATTTCGTCGAGAATTCTAATGAATTTTCCGTGGTTGTTCGCATCGCTGACCAAAGTTTCTTCGAAACACACAGACACGAATGACTTTTTTGTTTTTTTTTGTTTTCCCGTTTTTTTTTCTTTCGGACTCGAGGCGATTTCACGTTTTTGTCGGTCTCCCAACTCGTTCGAACGCGGTGCGAATGGTAATGACAATAACAACAATAATAATGATCGTTATAATAAAAATATAATAATATATAATGCAGTTAAAAATAATAATAATAATGATAACTATTATTATTATTGTTACAAAACCATAAACAAACATATAGAATGATGATAAGGATAATCATAATAACAATAACAATAATAATAATAATAATAATAATAATAATAATAATAATAATGATAATGATAACGTCGATAATTTTAGAAAGCAGCGATTGTGGGATTTGGAAACGACTGTTCAGAAATTCTGTGGTCCAACCGCGACCGGAAGTGGAAGATGGTAGAAGTTGTAAAAATACGACTGTATATACATATATATATGGGTCGACACGATAGAACGAGCGAGAAGTGAGAGATAGAGCAGACGACAAGGCGGTGGTTTGAAAAAAAAACGAAAGAAAGAAAAAATAACTGCAAAAAGAAGGGGAAAAAAAATGAAAAAAAATCAGAAATAAGTAACGATGCGAAATCACGTTTCGACCACCAGCGGAGCACGACGTTGGCCACTCGCCGGGGTCGTCCGGACCGCCGCCCGAGCCCGCGGTTGAAAACCGACGATTCTCCGCGAATCCGAAGTTACGAGCGGTCCTTATTCCCCGCCTCGGTACTCTCTCGTTCCAGACATTGCGAATGCGACCAGCTCCCTCGCGAAAACCAACGTTGAATAATCGAACGAAAAAAAATAATTACATTTTTGTTATTATTATTTTGTAATTAATAAAAAATTGAGAAAATAAAAAGAAAGAGAAATGAATTTAAAAAATAGTACGATGAAGGTGAATGTTGGAGATTTTTGAACGTGACGGGATGGACTTTGTCTCGTTTCGGTGAGATTTATTTTCGCCACCCCTCCCCTCCCCCCCCCCGCTCACGACCCAAGCCTTCGCCCCCCGGGGACGACGGAATTATCGAGAAAGTTCAAAATTATACGGAGATCGAAATATCACATTTATAAAAAATCGAAAGATTTTGGGGTCGACGAAAATATCGAAAGAGGTCGCGCGACGTTGTGTCGTATTATTTTTGTTGTGACGTGCGCGTTGGACGAACGCGAAGAATCGTCGAGATGACGATAATCCGATAAAATTCGTGGTCTGGTTATTCGAATTCTCGTGTAAAAACGATTTTCAAGAAATTTTCAAGTAAAAATATTTCACTATTTAAAATTGATAATAATTTAAAAAAAAAAAAAAACATTTCATTATTTCTGCGAATGACGAACGATTTTTGGACCTGAATATTACGACTTGTTCGATAATCTACATCTATGATAATAATCATAGATGCTAGTTATTCAAATTTATAATTATCCGATAATCGACTGACGTTTTCCAAATTATTTTTAAAAAAGTGACAATATGCTGACAAAAATATTTGACACATTTTCACGTAGTACGTATCTTTTTTTTTTTTTAATATCTTTTACATGCGTCTTATCATTCGTCGGTTGCGTCAAAACGGATCCTGCTTATTCGGTCTTTCTGTGTTTTTTTTCGTTCTTTCATTTTTTTGATCTTTTTTTGATTTTTTTTTTTTTTTGCGACGACATCATTGTCTCTTCTCTCACTGTGTCTTTACGTTTCTCATCATCCCATTGTCGCCCGAGTTCGTCTTGGCTGCACCCCACATCTCAGAGACCATTGACCGAAAACCAAGTGCCACCTTCCCCCCTCGCCCCTCGCGCCCCCCTCGACGACAGTCATTGTCGGGCCGGAGTTTCAATTAGTTACTCGTCTTGTTTCGAGAAAGGCATCCCACGGATTTTCGTTCATCTCCACCGCCACTTCGTCCATAGTTCGCCTCGTTCATCGTCGAACACGAATCTCCCGCGACTCTCGACTCGGCTACGAGAAAATTGCGACGTTTCGACGACTCTCCAGTCGAGTGAGAGGAACACACCCCGAAAATCCGTTGGGCTCCTCATTAGCGTCCTCGTTCTCCGTCCGAATTGTTATTTCTTCGTGTCTATTGTTTTTTTTTTTTTTTTTTTTTTCGTTCTTCCATTTTTTTTTCTCATCCACAACGTTGGAATCTCGCCTTGTCCATCATCACCCGTCATCCGTTGTTGGATTCTCATTTTTCGTCCCGACTCCGACGAATTTCGGGGGTTGGAAAAAAATTAGGTCCTCGTGAAAATTTGTCGGATAAACGAAAATGTTTTTTTTTTTTTTCGTCTTCTTTTTATCTTTTATTTTTTGTCATTATTATTTTTCGGTAATTATGCAGTGGGTAGCACAGATTTCTCGAATATTACGGTTCGTTGGAGTTTTTTCGTTTATGAAGATTTTTCGTTGCAACGTTTTGCTGACACGAATCGAAGGGGAAAGGTGAGAAAATCATAATGTGAACATTTTTTTTTCATAAGGTTCTTTCGATTTTTCAATTGAATTTTTATCATTTTTTTTGCAGGAAGTGGACAGCCACTTAAGGTACTCAATGATTAGGGTAAGTTAGTTTCGTTTAGTTTTCCTATTTTTCTATTACAATACTTTAAACATTAAGAATTTACATATATACAGGACGCAAGGAAAGATCCTTCATAATATTTCTGCATAATTGAAAGAAAAAAAAGAAAAACTAAACGAACCCAACCCCCATCGGATTCTCCAACTTTAACCCACTTTCAGAAAAGAAAAAAAAAACATTTCCAAAAATTCTAAAATTCGTCAAACCCACGATACCGCATAATTACCTTCTTACTCCATTATTATGACCAACAAAAAAAATGGAAACATTCCCACTGGTGAAAAAGGGGTCGGAGGGGGGGGGGGGTTGATGAGTCGAGGGTTTGTGGAATGTGGTCGGTAAGCAGGAAATTGGAAAGACGAGGTAGCTCGCGCGAGGCAGAGGAGGTTGAGGAAAATATGGACCAAAGGATATGAGGATGAGATGATGGCGAGGAGCGAGAGAGAGAGAGTGAGAGATTTCGTGGGAGGATGGAAAGAGCCCAGGCTAGTATTTGGCTCGGGTAACAAACATACCTCTCCCCCCCCCCCATCTCCCGCTCGCGCGGCACATCGTTCTCGTCGTCGCAGTCGACGGGACACAATAGATTTACGTATATTCGAGCAAAGAGGTAGAACAGTGGTACACTGACGATAGCCGCGGGGAACGACTGAGGGGGGGGGGGGGGGGAGGGCAATCTTGGCAACCGACCAACTGTCGCAAATGGGTATGCGAGAGGATTCCTACGTTCCAATCCCACGTTCTTCCGTCTCTGGTCGTTCGACGAGGTAGTAACGGTTGGAGAAGGGGGGGGGGTTGTACAAGGGGTGAAGAAAAGGGGTGCAAGTAGAAAAGCTCCCACTCACTGGCTCACTTTCCCCCTCCCCACACTTTTTCATTTTTTCTCGTTCTTTTATTATTTTTTTTTACATTTACCTTTTTTTTTCAACATTTTGGTTTTTTTTTAATTCACAAATTTTAATGTCCCACGTTTACGTAGGCGAAAAATTCAAAATTTCGATTTTGCGTACACTAACCTTCTCTCAATTTTTTTTTTAAATCGAACAAGATCTATTTCGACCATAACTTGTTTTCCATCAGTTCGATGGTAATGTTGATGAAAAAAAACGGTTGAACGAAGAATAAACGAAAAACTACGGTCGCACGAAGCGTGCGATTACGTTGAAATTCGATTTCATCGAGTTCAAGCACGAAAATTGATGTTCACATTGAAATCGTGACGAATATGCGAATGATTCTTGGACGACCGATGAGCGCGTGAATGGATATGAGCAGTGAGGTGAAACTAATGGGTCAGGACGAACAAGAGCACGACGAGGTTTTGGATAATTGATTTCTCGATGTGTCCGTGAACGACCTTTCGTTCGATTGGCCTCGCACGATCGACCGTCACGATTAACCCATCGTCTGTCCGTCAACCAGCGAGCGAGGGGGCGGATAGGGGATGAGGGGGGAGGGAGGAGGGGGGGGGGGTATCGGCGAGCAAAGCACCGCGACAGCGTTCGCGAAGCTCGCGTTGTCCGGGGATCAGTGGCTCGGCTCCATTGTTCAACGTACAAGACAACGACGAACCGAAAATCCATGTCGATACGATCGAGCCCGTGGGCTCATCGGGGGAGGGGAGGGGGTGGGGGGGAATGATTTATCACTTGATAAAATCGATCTCATCGCGTGTGTGTGTGTGTGTGTGTGTGTGTGTGTGAGTATTCGATGCACGCGGCGTAACCGGATTTTCAAAGCGATTCGGCACAGATGCCTGTGACGGGGAATCGAACCCATGACCGAACCTTATTGCCACATAACAATATACCCCGGGGTCAGCGAATATCTCTGGATTCCCATTCTCCGCGCCAATAGCCGTATATACCAATATTCATCGTGAAAAATCTCTATTCTCATTGACCTACCCCAAATTGATAATTTTTTTTCGTCTCTTTTTGATATATGTACAAAAACGATGGAATAAATTGTTGTTTATAATATTTTTTTCTTTTAAAGTCGGACAAATGCAAGTGGGACTCATGATTTGAGGGTTCTGGTAACGTTATTTTAGACTACATGATGAAATGATAATTATTATGTAATATATTATTGAGTTATTGAGAATTTGATAATTGAAAAATCAAACTTAATTATTGACAATAGCTAGGTTGATTCGTTCAACGAATATTCCACTGAAAACTTCTATTTATTCATTTTCAATCGGATAAATTGAGATTTTTAGTAAAATATTTTTTTTTGTTTCAAGTTTTCTTACACGGAAAACTTGGTCACGACTATTTTTTTTCCAAGTCAAAACACATTAAGAAGTTAATGAAAGAAAATAAAAAACACGTAGAAAAATCACACAATGACCCAATCACAATTACAGCGAAAATAACCAACGAAAAAAATCTGGAAAAAAATGTGACAGTTAATTTCTCGATAGAAACTTTAATTTGTAAAAGTTACAAAAAAAAAAAAAAAAAATCGTTGATAGTGAAGCTCAAACTCGGTACGCGAATTGGTGAAATGACTCGAACACACACACACACACACACACACACACACACACACACACATATATATATATTATATATTTTTTTTCTTTCTCAAATAAATTTTCTCGTCGAACATTACCGAACTTTGTACGATGGTCCGTCGTCGAGTCGTCATCTTCGGGCGTTAAATTCGTTCTATTTTCTTTCGCGAAAATTTTTCTTCAGCCCTCATACGTATATACATATATATATATGAAGTTGGGAGCTCGCGTAGAAAAGAGCTGGAGGCTGCGAAGGGTTGAACCGAGGCAGGCAGAACGATGGAGGGTGGAGGGGGCGGGGGGGGGGGTAGGTCGAGAGAGAAAGCGTTACACACGTAGTACGTGGATCACGTACAACGTTGCAAGAAAGTTATACTATGAGGGGGTTGGGTGGAGGGGGGGGGGGAGGCTGGAGGGCGATGTGAAACTAGAAGGTAGGAGTCGTCCTATTCGTGCAGAATTTCCAAGGAGTTTCGAGAAATCGTGGCTGTGGGCACGTTGAGCGGGGGAGGGGGTTGGTTCGCGAGTCTGTTCGAAGGAAGGGGGGGGGGGGAGGGGGTTGCGGTGCACCGACTTTGCAGACGTAAAGCCACTCGGACGAGCCACCGGAGCACGATCTCCACCAGGCCGAATACCGGCGATTCAACGTTGAACCCCCAATCTCCCCCTGCGCGCCTCATATTTATTGTATACATATATATATATACATAATATATATAAGGTATGTATACATGTTGTTACTATTTCAAAACGTTGTTTCAGAGATTCATGGAAAATTTAATTCATTTTCCACCTTCATCGTACCTATATATAATATGTATTTGTAATTGAATATATGATTAATTTATATTTGAATGTAATCACATGATATGTGATACATTCAAATACTTTTTTTTTAAATATAAATATTTATTTATTCATTTATTTTATTTTATCGTTAATCACTTTTAAAATCCATCCACGTCCAACCAATGAAATGAACCAGAAGCCAGAAAAGCTCACGAGCCAATAAAAACAATCTAATACTAACTCTTTAAAAAATAATAACAAAACAAAACTAGAAACGGAGAACGTGAAAAAATATTGAATATTATCGAGAGCTTGTCAAAAGGGACGTAAGCTCGTGGTCGAATGCACGTGTGAGGATAATAAACTTGGGGTGGAAAGGGAAAGGGATGAATTCTTGGGGGTAAGGCACGTGTAGTCGGTTGAGCCGACGGGGGGGGGGTGAGAAACGGTGACGATATAGGCGATGGTGCATTCAAGAATCCGGGGAGATTCCGTGAGAGACCCTCGAGTGCCACTTCCATAGGCGTTACTCCGTAATCCGTGGGAAGGGGGAGGGGGGAGGGGGAGGGGGGCAAGAGGGCGCGACGCGAGAGCGAAAGGAGAAGAGGATAAGTGGTTGAGAGGGCTGCGGGAGTTACGGCGAGTAAGGGTTGCTCGAGTGGGTACTGCACCTCGCACCTACCCCGGTGGCCACTCAAGCTGCAACCTCGCGCCACGAAGGCCACAACACTCACACACAAACACACACACACACACGTTGATTGTCGTATGTGTCAATGCGAATCGGTTTGTCGTGCGAGTAACGATGGAATTCAGCATCGTTCGTTGGACCATTCAGTAATGTATGGGCCATTTCATGCGTGATATGAACTGAAATGGAAATAATCGTACGTTGAGGATTGGGGGTGGAATTTGTGAGCATTGACACTGTGGGATATTAAGTGACGCTACCCTTTTTTGTTGATATTAGATTTTAAGGGTAGTCAGACGATTTTATACAAACACTTAATGAAGAATAAAAATTTTGATGCTTCAAGATTTTTCGGACCTTTGGGGTTGATTAACCCCTCGTGAGGTCGATGAACTTTAGCAGTTGTGGTGAATTTAGGGGTGGAAGGTCTCAAAAATGGGTGGGTGGTGAATATTGTGAAAAATTGAAGCTAAAACGTAATTTTTATGTTTTATTTTATGATGTTTGATGTTTTTTTTTTGCTTTCTAAAACTTGTTTTGGATTATGGTTTCTTTTATTTTTGGGTGTGGGAGAAGTTGAGGATGAATGTGGATAAAATTACAGGTGGAAATTTTTGGTATCGCATTCTCAGGACTATTTTGTCGTTTGTGAGTAAGTGAGAAATAATCAAGTAGTACGAGCGTAAGGTTCGGGCCGACGGGCCGAGCCGTGAACCAACGACCGCCGACAATTTACCGCGACGTCGCGCCTGACAAATTAATTCCCGCAACGCTAACCCTTCCCAACGCCTTACAAACTTTGCGATGATTAAGCGACTCGACTATCCGACCCAAGACGTGGAGAGAAACCCGTGGCGTGGAATTTGGGGTAAACTGCTTCTGGACACGACGCGGTTCCAGATTTTGGTTTTCTTTTTTTTTTCTTTTAAATAAATATTCGAAGAAGTCAGTAACTGAAAGAAATAAATTATTCGATCCATGTAAACGTTTAGTGTATATATATAGTTCATATATAGACTATATATAATTTTTTTACGTGGAAATCACTTTAATTTCAATTAAAGTTGACCCACTAATTTTCACACAAACGAAAATATATTAAATAAAAACAGTTTTAAATACAATTTTTTTTTTCAGGTCAGTAAAAATTGTTTGATGTTCAGTTTATTCAGATGTTCGATGAAACACGATTGCGATTCATCCGATAAACGTTGGGACATCAATTATACAATTACGAAGTATAAAATATGTATTATTGTCAATTTTTTTTTTTCGTTGCTTTCATTGCTAACCTCAAATCGAGGACCAATAAACTGCAAATACGATATTCACATGAATAATTCACGTGGTTTGAATAATCGATGGGGAATATCGTAAATCCATATCGAACCACTTGAATTCCAATGAAGAAAGTCTAGTGACCCAGTGCTCGAAAATTTTACACAGTAGCAATGTCGAGTCTTCGCCAAGCTCCATCGATTAAACGTACAATGTACCTCGTAATTGAATTTTCACACGAAATAATTCATAGGCTCGGTAATTCAATGATTAATGAGCTGTGAAGCATCGTCAATTCTTTTGCTATCTCACAAACAACAATTTATCACCAATTAACCAATCACAGCTAAACGTCTTGTCATTACTTTTTTTCAAATTTAGTTTTTTTTTTCTTTGCATATTCGCAGCTAATTCGATTTTCTCGATAATCTGATTTCAGTGAGTTGATCCATTTGATAATTTAGTTCAGGTTGAATTAATAATTGACTTTTTCGCCGAAAAATGACAGGAGCCTCTCGAACGGAATAAAAAAAAATAGAAATAAAAATAATTTACCACAATCTCGACTCATCGCCACGCGAATATCGATATCACGATGAAAATCGATTTGACGAGCTGAATCGAGTACAGTTTGATGAAACCATCCGCAGCTGCGAGCTTTCAGTTGGATTTGGATGGGATAGCCTCGCCAGTTACGAACAATTAGCCTGAGCCTCTTGTGATCGATTAAGTTTCCTCGTTATACTCGGGCCTCGGGTACACCCGGAGGATTATACGTATTCAATTTGGAAAATCTATGGATCACGGTATTGAACCGTTCCATCTCCAACGCAACGTAAAACGCCAGGATTCGTAACCCCCTCCCCCCACCCTCAAAAAAAGGACGAGATAATCATTTGTTTTTCGATTTGAAAAAATAAAAAAAATAAAACGAAGAACCGACAACATATAGCGAGCAGATAATGAAAAAAGTACGATGCAAGTCTGTCGACTGGATACTTCGTAAATTTTTGCTGCAAGCTCGTCGTTGGAAAAAAATTAATTGCTTCGAAATTTCAGGAATAAATGATAAATGTTGATCAATTTTTACGAAATTTTTTCAATCACGTGTTACTTTTTTTCCCTTTCTTTCTCTCTCTCTTTCTACTCATTATCGTGCAATTTAGGAAAATTCCCGGCTATTTCAATGCAACGAAAAAAAAAAAGAAAAACAAAGAAATATAAAGATATCAGAACCGATTTTTTTCTAATCGAACAACGAAAATCCGAACAACTCTCTACTTTCATTTCTATTTGTAACATTCGCTGGATTCAGGTTTGTAAAAATATTTAAACAATTTATTTCAGTACATTATGTGTTTGCTTTACTGCTTGGCCGAGGTTTCGTGCCTGGTTCGCTCACAGCCGGGCGACTAAACTCGCGGGGGGGATGAGAACGAGGCGAGACGAAGGTTTCGGTCCGATCGTGCGTCGTTTTCACGAGCTTATTCGATTTGCGACAGCACGAAGCATTGCTCCAACGTTTCTCGCGGCCACAAGTTAGAACCCGAGATGCCGTCGGAGGAAGTGAAGGAGGGGGGGGGGGGGGGAAGGTGAATAAGGTTGCATTGCAAGGGCTCGCGCGCGACCGTTTGCACGACCATTGCGAGGAAAATGGAGCCACTCTGAAAGCCATTAAAGTCGAGAAAACTTAACTTCGCGGCTACGTCAACGACACAGGGTGGGGGGGGGGGGGGGGGTTGGAGCCGAAGGTTGGACCAGGTCCGCCGACTGGTTTCTCCAGGCTGCGTTTTCCGTTCTTCGTTTCCCATGTAAAAGTTGTGAAGCGAATGGAGGAGAGGGGGAAGGGGGAAAAGGGTGGTTGACTACCTCACGAAGGCTACGACCGTTAAGCTCCGGCAGCTCGAGGCTCGGTAACGGCAATGCGCATCGTCCGCGGGGGCCAAAACGTCGAGCAAGGTGGTCGGGGGAAAACAAGATTTTCCACGGACAGCTTAGGCGTGCCCTTCGTCGCCCTTTAAGCTCTCTCACCTCGACGAAACGTTTGAACTTTATTTTCTTTGCTGTTTTAAAATTTTATTTATTTATTTATTTATTTATTTATTTATTTATTTATTTTCGTGAGCTGTACGATGAGTCTGGGGCATTGTGATTGAAGGGATGATCGTGCGATGGGGCTAGAAATGTCAAATGATAGGGGAATTATCATAATATAATGAGAAATATGTATAGAATATTTTTATATTTTTGTTTTTCAAATTAATTCCTTTTCGTTTTGTTTTTTTTTTTTTTTTTTTTTTTTTTGCACGAGGTAAATGATGAGTCTAGGGCATTGTGAATGAAGGGAAGGACTGAAGGGCTGAAGGGCTCGTGATAAAGCTGGAAGATTCGAACGATAACAAAAAAAATTATAATAATTTAAATATCTAAAGAATATTTTATTTATGAATATTATTTTTTTTCGTTTTTTTTTTTTGCGGGAGCTTTACGATGAGTCGAGGGCGTTGCGATTGAAGGGACGATCGTGCGATAAGGTCCTAAAATAGTAAACGACGAAACAAATATTTATCCACATAATGGATATTTTTGAAATCAATTATCGATTATTTACATTGTTAAAAATATTTTTTGCAAGCAAATTTGAAAAAACGAATTTTCCACGAGATCGCGAGCTTTTTCCGAGGTTCCGGGGTCGACTATGACGGAAAAATCGTTGAGTTATCGACGTCGGAGATACATTGAATGAGAGGCAACGCGGCACGAGGGCCACGAGGATATCGTTAAAACGGGATGAATGAAAATCCATTATCGCGTAAAAAAAAAAAAAAAATGTTTCCACACTTTCGGTTCGTCGATTTTTGTTATCGCTCATTCGATCGTTGATAATCGGTTCTTCGTGAGCCATTGTTCACGTTGGCTCGTGAGAGACAGAAGAAAGCTGGTAAGGGCTAAATGGGAGAATAAAAAAAAAAATACAAAAACGACGAAGAAGAAGAAGAACAAAAAAAAAATGTTCGCACTGTTCTCTCTCGTCCACGTCCACGGTCCTCCTTCCTTCGCGACCCCTCGTGAGCCAATAGTTCATAGATGCTTCTGATAATGTCTGTATATATGTATACGGATCGATTATTCTCGAGGTACATGGAAAAATATTTTTTTTATAACTGCAAGTCCCTGGTGTGCCAACCGTTGGTTTGAAAAACAAAAAAAAAGACTTGGTCTCTCTTTCTCTCTTTCTCTCTCTCTCTTGCTGTCTTTCCATGTCTTCGTCTCTTTTATCGTTCGTTGAAGGTATACAAAGCGTTCGATGTCCCGTGGTCTCATCCCCCGGGGTCCTCGGCTTTCAACCCATCCATCGTCTTTTTTATACGAAGACATCTCTTTATTCGCCCCTTCACGGTGAAAACTTCGGTATCCGAACCTCACCCCCTAATCGATTCATGCGGCAATATAAAGCCGGACAATTGCCAAGTGCGTTTGATCGATCGCAAACGAACGTTCGATCTCGACCAACAGTAACACAACCACACTGTGGACATTGTGACTCTATGTCAGAATTGAATTAGTGACGGTTTGAACAAACCTTTTGCGAATGTTCATTCGAACGACTGATCACATTGCTACCAGTGAAAAGAAACTACACGAGTGAATTGCATTCAATTGCATTGAACATATATTTTTCTTGTTTTTTATTTAGTTGCATTTTGTTTCAATTTTGCTATTCAAAAAATTTTAATATTTCTGTTTATCAAGCTAAATGATCATTAATCCATCTTTGAGTTAAAAAATGAAGTTTCAACGATTCGCAGTGAGAACTCGGATCTTTCAAGTCGATTTCGTGTCATACAGAAAGTCTATTAAATTACCTCGCATCAAATAAGTAACTCTCAAAAGAATAAGAGTCGTGAAACGCATCAAATGGTTCATCGCGTTATTATATAGAAAAAAATGGCCGCTGGAAAATCGTAACTTTTATGTGATATCAGGTGCGACATAAACCGTCCAATCGATTTCAGAAAGTCACCCCCCGCTTGCCATAAGGGTGCGTAAGGGTTCTTATCTTATCACCAGACAAAAGCTCACAATCTTCTCTTCCGGTATTTTGAAAAATGATGGACTTGGATCGTCTCGAGCAAACGACGAACGTCCCTTCAGCTATACAATCTCACATTGCCCAACCCTTCTCCTGCTCACCTTCCCCCATCCCTTCGCCCTTTATTCCGAACTATAAGCGAGCAAAGTACATCGATATAAATGTGTAGCCAAGACTGTTGAGAAGCGCCGAGCTTCTCCGCGGACAAACGCCTCCGACACTTTTAAGGACCCTACCATAACCTTCGTACACCTTTCGCGAACGTTAATGCTCACTGTTTAACGTTTCCCATCAGAGTTTTAATGAACATTGCACGACGACGGGCCACGATGTTTCCGGAAGCTTTCTCCTTCCCCCGCTACGAAGCTTCCACGAGCTTGCGACCGTGAACGTTCTTGCCTCACCTCCGGCTGTCCTTTTCGCCCTTCCCGACCCTTTTTCCAGGACGACGATGATCCGCCGTTGCACGGTCACCGTCGTTGTCCCCCCCCTCGTCGCCTATTTGCTGCCAAAACCCATTAGCATTTTGTTTAACGGTGAGAGTTTGTTTTTTTTTCTTTGTTTGTTTGTTTGTTTTTTTTTATCACGAACGTTGAGTCTCATCTACGTTTCATTCGCGTTTAACTTTTTCATTCGCTTTATTATTATTATTATCATTTGAACATTTTATTTGTATTTTTTTTTTTTGAACATGAAAATTTATAAACTTTTTGTTCCATCAAAGATGATCCAAATATTTTTGTATTATTTTGTAAATGCTTCAACTCATTATTATTTATTTTTTCTTAAACTCAATGATTTATAAATTATTTATTTTATAAATTTATTTTTATTATTTGTTAATATTTTAATTATCTTGTCTCGCTAGAAATTTAACGACGTAATCTCGAAGCTTTCGTAAATTTTACAAAGACTTCGACATCTTCGTTTATAAATTATCCATAAGAGATTAACAAGTTCCTTACCTCGTAATCTTCGATGAAGATACAATTTTCATCAAAGGTTACAACGTTTACGTTGCCAACTAAACAGAGGATGAGAAAGTTGGATCGTTAATTAATGAAAATATTGTTTTAAGCGTGTGACGCACAAAGTGGCTGAAGAATCGTAGAGCGTACACGATTATCGACCATTTCGGTGGTTCCCGCGAGAGAGAAGAGAAGATGGCGGACGAGCATGAGGCAGTCGGGAACTCGGGGGGAGGCCGTTGGTTCGTCGAGCATAATAGAATTCTAATATTTAAGAGTTTTCGAGGGCACTTGGATGATACGAGAAGCTCGTGGTACTGCGTAACCGAAATTATTCGTGGCTTGGATCGCACTGCTGGGTGCAGGTTAGGTAGGCACAGACGCGGTTGTACCTATCGTTTTGGTGGAAAACCGTGGGAGGAGGAGGATGAGGAAGTGAGGAAGGTATGCAATTCCGTGGGATTCGGAGCCATGTGTGCCGAGTCGACGGTAAGACGATCGATAATGTCTGGCAGGGTTAAATGTGTTGGTACGACACGATTCGAGGTAAATCCGACACAGTTGCCTGTCTCAAGATGTGAAAATTATCCATAACACGGATAAATCATGATGATTGTAAAATAAATCCATGAAAGATTTCGAGTTATTGAATAATTAAAAGCGTCAGAAGCTTGAATTCGTGAAAAAGGCTTCGGGATGATTGAATGGGCTTAGGGCCGTGTGGCTCGCCTGCGAGAAACGCCGAGCGCGGTAGCCACCTAGCGGCAGTCGCGGAACTAACTCGCTATACCGAAGAATCACGTTTTTTTTTCTGTGATGTTTATCGATGATCTTTTGCTTCGATCAATTTGACAATTCTATATCTATAATAATAACGTAGAATATCTTAGCTCGTTAAAATTAATTTATGGTAATCAAGGACGACGATAATCGTCAGATTTCAAAACAAAAATTTCCATAGATTCGCGAAATTAACCAATCTCGAAGGTTCACTTCAACGACGACCCAACGGGGCCATCTCTTCAGACACGAAAAGTTGCAAAACTCTCTATGAATTAATTAATCTTGCGATATATATATATAACGACCGAATCGTGAAATTCTCCGGTAGAACGAAATGGCGTCCGATTTTCAAGAATTCCCGTAAGAGCCTCTCGCCCGATCTTGTCCTCGGACTAATGAAGAACGGCGACGTTATTTTCATGCCCCACGGCAAGGGGAGGTGGGGAACGTCATTAAAATCGTGTTATTCGAAGAATCGGGAGATGAGGTTGGACCAGGTCGAACGTTGACCGACGAAGAAGGAAAGAAGGTACATAATGAAATTCGAAAGGGCGTGAAGTGGTCGTTGAAGATTTCGGATATTCCAACCGTGACGAGATGGGATATTCGTCTGGGTTGATTTATCGCTCGAACATCGACGAATTAGGGGTCAGGAGGGAAAGGGCAAAGTGGACCATCCCCACTTCCTCAAGAATCTCGTCTTCCATCGCTGTTAAAAATCAAACCTATTCATTATCGAAAAACCAAGTCGAAGCCTGTAATTCCCGTCCTCCGAATCGCAGGCAGTGAACAGAGCATTCCTCAATGAGGAAGCAGTGTTCGAGCGACTCGGCACCACTGGAAAAAAAATAGAAAACGTTGAAACCAGTCGAAAAGGGGGCAAAAAAAAAAATCGTGGTTGAAGAAGTAAAGTCGTGTAATATCACAATCCTCACGTGAGGCCACGGTTAATCCTTGTTGGATGAGTTGCACACGATATCGCCATATCCCGGATGCGAATCAGCAGATCCGGAAAAAAAGTTGAACTTTGTTTCTTCGGACTTGGTTTGTGGTTGGCGGTGGGGTGAGACAGGGGCTGCGGACAAGGGTGGGGCCCTTTGCTCCTTATCGCAGCGACCCGGGGGGGGGGGGGGCAGGGGAGAAGGCCGGAGACGTCGAGCTCGCGGAGAGAAAGGATCACGAAGAAAGCGTCACTTTGTCGAACTTTGATCGGGCCGGGCATGAAAGCATGGAATAACGTCGACCGCCAAGCCAACCACGAGCACGAAGGTTTTCGTATCTTTTTTTCCTTTCTTTTCTTTTCTTTTTGGTTCCGCCACAAATCTCAGGGGTGCCGAGTTGGCATGCGACTTGTGGGATTTTCCAGGATCGTCGTGCGAAACCCACCCCGTCACCCTCTCTTCTTACCCTGGACCCCCGAGGAACTTGGCCATATGGGTTTCTCGTCGTTCCCGATTCTCGTTTTCCGTTCACCCTTCTTCTTTTTCTTCCTCGTCTTCTTCTTCTTTGTCTTCTTCTTATTCTTCCGCTTCGTTCGGTCTTGGCCTATCGTCGAAGTCGTTCTCATTCGGCAGAGTACGTCGCAACACCCACGCCGGGGGCTCATCGAATCGTCGACGATAAAATCGTGTAAGCCACCCGGGCAAACCTTGTCTCGGTGTCCGATCTCGTTTTCTTCGGACTCTGAATTACGTATTACAACTGTGGGCCGAAGCAGAAAAAAAAGAAGAAGAATAGATGCTGCCAAAACTTGTACAAAAATGGAATGACAGTAATGGGCAATTTGTGTGTATATATCTACCTTGAAAAAATATTTCAAAGCTGTTAACAATTTTCAAACAGCTTGTCTGGGAAATAAAAATAATTTTCACTCTCGTCGAAGAACTCAAAAGGGCTTAAAAAATTAATGACACTCTTGAAATTATATGACAATTTAATATGAAGGGAAAAAAGGTGATTAAATAATCGCTGAAGCAATGATCAAGTAATTTCGAATCATCCAAATGCCAAAAAGAAAATCAAAATTCGACACATCAATTCATTCCCATCGTTCGAACGATTCGTGCGAATTTTCCAAACTCACTTATTCTCATTCTTTTCATCGCATTCCCAGATGTGCTTCACGCTTCGATGCGTGTTGGTAAACACGATCGGCAAACACTCGAGACGTCGGGAATATCGACCAGAAGTCAAGAAGTCGACGGTTGGACACGTTTGGAAACGCGTGGTTTTCCTTCGGGACCGGCCACCGGTCCCGACCGAAGCCAGACCGACAATTTTCTCTCTCTCTCTCTCTCTCTCTCTCTCTCGATTCTCTTCTTCATCGTCTCTTCTCTTGTTCTTTCACGTGTCCCGCCAGGCAAAGGTGCACCCCTCTCGACCGCGAGACTCCCATGCGATTCCAAGTCGCAGTGTCGCCCTTGACACGACATCCGAACCTCCACAACACACACACACACACACACACACACGAGCAAGTGACACTTTCGTCCCAGACTTTTCCAATTGAGTCCAACGGCGTCGACGGGAACGTTCGTAGTGATTCTTCCGTCTTCTTCGTCACGGAATCTTATCTCACACGAGAAATTGATGACTCACGATTTTTTTTCCAATTTTTCTCATTTTTTAAACATTTTTTTTTTTTTTCATTACATTTCTTTTCATTTTTTTTGTTTTTCTTTCTGTGTTTTTGCCTGAATTTTTAACCAAATTCTCATTGCTCTCTTCCACCTCGTTAATTTACTACGTCAACCCTTACGACAGTTTTTTTTCCTTCCCACGAATTTACATTTTTTTTCTGCGTTGTTTCCGGTTTTGGTATACGTTCTGATTATTTTTTTTGTTGTGTTTTTTTTCTTATCTTCTTTATTGGTGGTTGTTTTTAACTGGAGGGGAACACATTATCGTTTTGGTAGAGAGGGGGGGGGTTCTTTCTTATCACGTCTTTGTCACGCGTCGGGTAGGGGGGGGGGGGTGGGGTCCTTTGTGTCTCGTAAAAGCGGGTGGGAAAAAAGCCTTTGACACCTGGACCGAACGACATCGGGATCCGACACTTCCATCATCGCAACACACACACACACACACAAACAAACACACACACACACACACCGAGCGAATCTGGATTTCCACGATGTGTCTCTCGGACTTTCGGCTCTTAAATAAATTGTCACACGTTCTCGACGACTCTCTCGTTCTATCCGGGTTTCTGTCGATACACGAACGAACAACTCTCGAGGACTTCGATCTTCGTGAACGATCGATGAACGGTACAGTCGCGGAAGATAGTCCTTCGCTCACGAAAATGCAGTTCATTGTCTCTCTCTCTCTCTCTCTGTCTCTCTCTTTTGCTGGTCACGATAATTTAGAATTTTACATTTCTTTTGTCTTTCATAAAATTTATTCCGATTCTCATTTGGAATTTTAATTGACAAAGTTGCGACAAAATTAACAATCAACTCTCGAATAATCCCAAATTTTTTCATCTCTATCTTTTTGAAAGAAAAAAAAAAAAAAAAAAAAAGGTTTCATAAAAAAAATGAAAAAAAAATCGAGAAAACAAAAATTGTACAAAGCAAACAAAATATTTTTCGTTCACTCTCTGTTACGTGCTTATTTGTGTATTGTCCAGTGCGTCGTGGATACGCGAAATATTTTCGTATAATTCGTCGACGATATACGCGAAATATTTTCAATTACTTTTGTTTGCAATAATTTTCATTCTGTGACGTTGATAGTTGGATTTCGTTCGTGTGCGTGTGTGCGTGTGTGTGTGTGTGTGGGCACGCTTGAAAATCCCGTTGTATTACAATTCTGATCGGAGAAAATGTCGAATCGGTTTGTTTGTCGCCTCGTTCGTCAGCTCGGAACGTATACACGGTTGGTAATTGAAAAAATAAATGTCGTCTATTTGTCGAAGGAAAATTGTAACGTTTCGTCGTTGCCGTCGCAGTGACGGATAGAAACGAGGGTGTGGGACACCGAGGGCGACGGAGGGGGATGACGTAGGGGGGGGGTGGGTGAAAAGAACACGAGCGACGAGTCCTCGTTCGACTGTACCTACAACGCGCGAATCGTTTAATTCGCGAGTGTAACTTTCGGACGATAGCACGAACGACGAATGATAGTTTACTTGCTTTGCAACGATATACACGCGCGACGAATCATTCGATGTCGTTCGATTCAATCACAATATTCGACAAGTGTTATTGAAGAACTATTCAAATATTTTTATTTTACTTTTTCCTTCCTCATAGAGAAAGCTATGTGAAGGCGAGGAATTTTGAGATCTTTATTGATTCTTATTCAAATAATTAATATTCCTCACTTACAAGCGACGAATTTTTTTTTTTTTTTTTTAATTTATATATTTTATTTTATTTTATTTTTGTCGCATTTGTTGATAATCAAGATTGTTTATCAATGTCTGAAGAAGAAGCCTTCACTGTACATTTTCTTTCAGCTTGTACCAAGCAAATACATTGCAGATGTTATTTGTGAGATGAAAAGAAAAAAGTAATAATAAAAATGAAATATTAAATTTAAATATTAAAATTTGAATGTATGAGAAAAATACGAAAATTTTCAGGTCGACGACGACAAATTCATTCGTATAATGAATTCGGTCCGTAAAATGTACCTCGGAGGCTCGACGGTGGAACCCGTGATAGGCGTTCTGTCATCGGGTTGTTTCACCGAGAAAAAAAAAGAAACAACGACGAGAAGGGCGAAGAAAAAAAAAGAAAAACGAAACAAGATGTCCATTTTTACGAGGGCCCGAGGACGATAAAGCGCGCTGATCAGGATTTTCGTCGAGGCTTCGGATATTCCGTCGGAGTTTCGGTCGCAGAGTGGGTCGGGGGATTTCACGTAGTTTACGGGTATCCGCAGTCGAGTGGGCCTTGTCACGACGTGATACGCGTGTGTGCGTGACATAAATATGTATGATCAACGTCGAGGGGCGACGGGAGGGGGGGCAGACAATATGAGGGAGAAGAAGCCATTCGCGAGTAAACGATGAAGATAGCGAAGGAACGAAGCGTCTCAAACTTCGACGGAAAAAAATTTGCGGTCCTACTTACATTTCTTTTTTTTTTCATTTCATTTCAAGCCTGCGGTTCGCAAGGTTAGATTGAAGAATCTCGAAAAATCTCTGAATTTCATAAAAACGAAACCTTCTAAATAAATAAATAAATAAATAAATAAATAAATGATATCGATTTAAAAATTTTTTTATATCATATTCTATGTTAATGAATAAAAATCCCCGAAAAAGAAATAAAAGAAAACTGAATTATCGACTGAGCAATCGAGTGGACGATGAGAGTGAAAAAAAAAATGTAGAAAAAAATAAAAATAAAGACGTTTCAATAAACAGCCATCGTCGTTTCATCCATTCACTAAATTTCAATAAGGTTTCTCGCGTAAAATTCTGCCCGTTCGTTCCGTCCTTGTGCCCCGTATATAAGCGATGAATAAAACGCGAGGGAGCGAGCGAATCGAAGGGGCCGAAAGAGAGATTCGGGATGAAAGCTGAAACGGAATCGGAAGGTCCTTGAGAAGAGGCGAGCCATTGATATTAGCGAGCCCGTGAGCCGAGGGGAAGAAGGCCGAGGAAGAGAACGAAGTGAAGATTGCGAGTTAAATCGGTAACGGGGTAAACAGGGCGGAAGATATTCGAGTGGGGGAATTTTTGTCGCTGCGTGCGCAACTATTCACAAAAGTCCGTCTCGCGAATAATGCGAAAACGTGCCGAGAACGGAAAATGGCAATTGGAACAACCCCCGGGATAAGGGGGAGGAGAGGGGGGTGGGAAAATGAGGGCGAAGGATATAGATAACCGTGCACTGCTCATTTGTCGGTTATTTCTGCGTACCAGACGATATAGCGGTAATAATTATATACACGTATATATATATATATTTATTTTATCCAGATATATAAAATGTCATTAATACCCAATTTACAATATTTCCATTTTAATCCCGATTACGATCAGTTCTTCAACCTTCATGGGACTTATTTAATTTCTCATTTTCTCTTTGTTCTTAACTTCCTCCCCCCCTCCCTCGACTTTTGTTCCGTGAAATATTGAGATACGGTTACCGCAGGCAAATTAAATTGTCAAGAAGATATCAGCTCCCTCATTGTGCAAAAATGTCGAACGAGCAATTTTCAGCGAACTCGACCGAGCAATGTCTGATAGTCGAGCTCGATGACACTGTCGACTGTTCATTCGCTTCATCGGATTTATTCAACCATTTTATCAGGCGAGAAACAATTTCGTCATTTTTTTTTTTGTTTCAGTCAAAAAGATACATTATCATCGAATAAGGGCTCATTCATGATCGACATACAACTCCACCTCCCACAAAAAACACTTCGAAACCATCATTCCAAATTACTCGTATGAGACATCGAAACAAAACAAAAAAGAATGAACAACAAAAAATGGATAACCAAAAAAAAAAAAAAATTCGTAAAAACGTTTCCAGCTTTTTTTTTCTTTTTCACATGCTCCCATCCGGTTATCGTATAGTTTCGACATAGATTAGCGTGACTCAAAGTGCTCGGAAAACGTTCAACGAAGAGGGGTGGGGGGGAAGGGCTTAGGCCGAGTAGCTAGTTGTTGGCTGACTGCTCGACTGTTTCACCGAAAACACTCGAACTAGTTCAACGACGTTGAAGTCCATAACGTATACATACACACACACACACACACATACACACATGCATATATGCATACACATAAATACATAGAGATACGTATACGCGTATCTGTACAGCCACTTGGCGTGCCAACCTGTGCGGCACGTCCCGTCGGGGATGCAGCGTCGCCTTTTCGGGTAGTTCGGGGACATCCCGACTGTTATCCCCTTCATTCCACCCACTCTTCATCCCCCCCTCCTCCCCCTATCCAAACCCCATACCCGTTAGTTCGCCCGCACCCTCTAAACCTGTCTCTCTCGACAAACTTTCCGTTGTCTGCTACAAGAATGATAATGCAGAAGGAGGGGAGGGGGAAGGAAGGGAAGGGGGGCTGGCGAGACACGTTTTGGATTAGGTTTCGGGTCGGCCGGATGTTTGCGACGGGTGGAAGAGGCGCGGCCCGAGAAATCGTGGCGAATGTGGAAGATGAGGGAGCGAGATAGTGACGAGTTGGGGAGAAAGAGGGAGAAGGATGAGGAGGGAGAGGAAGGAGGATGGGGGAAAAGGGAGAATCCCGTGGGAGTTGGTGCGAGACGCCTAGGACCCAAAGCCTTGGAGTAAAGTTGGTAGGTGTGGAAGGTCGAAGGTGTTGCGGATGGGAAAGGACGTAGTGAGAGTGGCCGACTGGATGGTGAGGTCGGATCGCGAATGGGGGGGGGGCGGGGGAGGAAGAAGAGGGAGGAAGACGGCGGGAACAGCGGAAACCGGGGGATGAGAGTGGAGGAAGGGAGGCGTGAGGCACGAGTTGATATTAGGTATTTAATAGACAGCTCTGGGGAGTTACTCGACGGGGGAAAGAGGGGGGAGGGCGAGGGGAGGGAAGGAGTGGGCTGGAGTCAGCCGAATTGTTATGTTGCCACGCGGCCGGGCGGGATTTCCTCATAAGCTGACCTCGGTTATGCGCCACAGATCGAATGAGAATGTAATTCGAAAGGGTTGAAAGGGTTCGACGGGGTGAGGGAGCGAGATTGGACGAGGGAAGACGTGTCATCCGTGATAATGACACGTGGGAAAAGGAAACACCCGGATGGAGATGATTCAATATTGTTCAATATTGTTCGTCGTGCGATGTGATTATGTCGGATAAATTGTTATCGAATAACAAGAGGTAAGAAAAAGAAAAATCTTGGAAATTAGATTTTACGGGGGTTGGGATTGTTCATGAGATTTTTTTCCCGGGGTTTGAAAATTTTTTCTCGGAAAAATTCGTACGACGGGGATATTAAAGTCGTAGACTTGAACGAAGAAAAAAAAGGTGACAATAAAAAATATATATATATATGTGTATATGAGGACTGACTTGGAAGAGCAACAAATTCGGAAAAAAGCTGTGAATATCTCTCCGAAAAATTCGGCATTGCTAGGCGGGGGAAAGCCAGAGTAGCGTGGAAAATCCGACGCTTTCAGCGACAGACAGCAGGCCCCGGAACACCGACGCTACCTGGTGTCGGAGCTTGCGAAGCTACACGGGTGAAGATTCGAAATCACACAGTGAAGAGGAAAAATAACGTTTCTAGGCTGTCAGGAGAACGCCGAGGGGGCGGGGGGGGGGGGAGGATGGGGAGTATGAACCGACGAAGAAAAGAAAGGAAGGGATAAAGTTGAATCTGAGTTTTCTCACCGAGTTAAACCGGGGGATTACCCGGCCGCTTTAACTCACCGGAGCAGCTCGTTTTTCAGGTGACGTTCGAGCGCGCGGAGCGGGGGTGAGTTTGGGGGGGCGGGGGAAGGGGCGGTGTCACCATATTGGATAGTTTCGGGACACGAGGTAGAGAAAGATTCTCTCGCGAATATAAGAAGCTCCGGGCGAAGCCGTAGTCGGCGGGTTGAAGGGCGCGGAAGAGTGAATGGAACACGCGGAAGTTGACGGGGTTGGAGTGGCGGCGGGGGGGGGGGAGAGAAGAATGGGACGGGGGTTGAATGCGGGGCACGGGTTTCTTTCGCGCCAACGTTTATTAGAAAGAGATTTGATGTATCACCACGTGCTGCTGCTGAAGCTGCGTTCGCCGGTCGGTCGGAGGGAGCTTGCAAGCACCGGAAGTGGGTCCCGCGGGTGTTGAGAATGACGTCGCACCTGCAACGTCCGACAGCTCGGAGGTTGGCCCACGTCGTACGACCTACGACTCGTGGAATAAACAAATAATGAATTCGAAAATCCCTTTTTTGAGTGATGACCTTGAAAATAGATTCTTGATTTCTGTATCAACGAATTTGCACAATTTTTTTTTTTCAAGTAGCTGAAAACACTGGGATTTGGGAAGCAGGCCAGAAGGGCGATAAAAATGAAAAATTGATGAAATGAATTATTTAAAAAAATACAAGGGCCGAATATTTACAAAATAAAAAAAATACAAATACAAGTGTAACCAACAGCGAAATTATTTTGAAATCCCGAGTGTCGAAAATTTTCGAAATTATGAGAGTTACTCTGGGTGAATAATTGTCAGGTTGATGGGTCCAGAGGTAACGAGAAAAGTACGACCAATTGAAGTATGCCCTTCCTGCCACCAACCCCATCGTCCCACCCTCTCGCTATTACGTGGCATCATTCCAGTCCAACACCGAAAGAGCACACACCACGTCGAAGGAACAAGCGTTCTTCAGAATGAAGGACGTACTTCGACGACCTCACTTTCTCACCCTTTTGCACGTCTCGTTGCTTCAACTCCACTCATCTACTCGGCTAGCGATGGTCCATTTTTGTTTCTTCCGTCCTTTTCTATATTTTTTTTTTTTTCGGTAAAAATACATTTTTACCTTCCAGGGCGTTGGCGAAAGCGAAGGTACGAAGCGAGGGTGGAAACACGATTGGACGATGAGGGTTGAGAAACGAAAGGACAGCTTCTTTACCGGCTAACCAACACGTGATGCTGTCGCATCCTCGAAGTGTTAACAGGTCGAGTCTGAGGATGTTCGTCGTGTCCTGTGACTAGTTGGTCTCTTGCCCTTTTTTCCATCCTTCTTTTATTTCGTCGTGTTCATTCGGTTTTCTTTTTCCATTGTTGCCATTTCCGTAACGGTGGTCCGGAGAATTGTGGGTTTTATATTCGTAAGTGGATATGTTACATGGACGAGAACGAAATCGGGCAGGACGAAATTTTATGTCTCGTAGTCCGTGAGAAAGCTTTTTTTTTGTTGTACATCGTAGACGTCACGCTACGCTCGGTCTTCTTTGCCGGAAGGTTTTTTTTTTTGGCGAAGGTACACTGGTGAATGGCCGAAAGCGAGTGTCTCAGAAATGAGCGTTGAGAGACTGGGAGACGGGGCTGTGTCGCACGGTTCGTTTCACAACCGAGCGTGTGGACCACGCGTGTCCTTGACAGATTGTTTCAACCTCTCGTGGAGCTTTTACCGGTGGATAAGATGTCGTTTTGCTTTTTTTTTGACACTGGCACTCGCAGGACCACGAATACCACGACGTAGGCAGGTACTGCGATGTGCCTTCGGGTGCTTGGAGCCATGAAGACAGTTTCTGGGACGACCTTGACGTGCAAGGTTATCTCTCATCCGTTGGTATGCATTTTTTTCTCGGACATTGCGTTGGTATAGCTTGAAAGACCTCGAAGGATTTTCAAAAAACCCTATTTCGAGAATTTTTCGCCTAAAACTTTGACTAAAAAATTTCGAACGCAGCTTTTTGCAAGCTATCCGAGTGATATCACAATTCATCCCGATATCGGGGACGATTCGAGTCACTGCCGGCTCCTCATCAAATCTGCATCCCCTCCTCGAAACCAACCGGACGTAAAGTTTCAAAATCCGACCCAAATGAAGATCATCCCTTATTTACGCCACAAATCGAAAGCTCATTGACCTCGACTGGAACATCGCGACAGCAAAAAAGATTTTTCATTCGGTTGATCCAGCCAAGTGGGTTGTACGATGAAATTGATGCCCAACGACGAAACCAAGAAAATTCCGGTTGAATATGGAAAATCCGGATCTTCCGCCATTGGACGATAATCGATCGTTCCATTTCGGAAAGATTCTCGAGACGATGGGGAGAGAACGAGAGCCAGTAGTCGCCGTCCTGCTTCGGCTCACGGTAATCGTCGCATCTATTTACGATATCGCCGCTAGACCAATTTACATATACGCTAAAGCCAACCCCCTCTCCGCCCCTTCCGCGCTACCCAATGCCGCGCACGAAGCTACGTAACGCAAAGTACTCAAAGTACGGAAGTTTACCTCTCCCCCCGCCCCGCTGAGCCGCGTCGAGGTTGGCTTTTGCTCCGTTCGAGCCAGACTCGCAATATGCATGTGCTCCGTTCCTGCAAGCTCCCCCCTCTCGCCGCCGTCCGCGAGTCGATGCTGGCGTCCTTGTCGAAGCTTTCGAGAGCACGCCGAAGTCGTCAGCAATCACTGCAACGTCTCGTTCCAACCCGATAAAATTATCTCGAATAGCCGGACGAGAGGGAGGAACTCGAGCACGCGTTTATACAAACTCTCCTTTACCATAGCACATGTGTATGTGTTCGTTTATATACATATATTTGTGTATAATACATAGCACGCTCTCAGCCCTCTCCCCCCTCTCTCTCTGGCTGACTGGCTGGTCCCGCGGTAAACTATATACCACTTACCGGTACAGCTTTGCCAGTTGAAAAGTTTTTCCAACCATCAGAATTTTCCTGATCGAGCCTCTCGTCGAAACAGAGTTCATACGTCTCTCTCTTTCTCTCTCTCTTTTTCTCATTCGCTTTTATCCCCGTTTTTTGTTAGGTCCACCCTCCTGCGAGCAATTTTGCAGTTTCACGACAGCCTCGTTCACGAAATTCTCCGGTTTGCGTCGCACACAGACGATAATTCAATGGTTATCGTGATGCATGCATGATGCTTCTTATTATGCAGTTTTGTAGTCACGACTGTTTAGAAAAAATCTTTGAGCTTTCAGGAGGCTCGATGATTGATCTTGTGAATCGAGGAAATCTCGAGTTTGAAATATCAGCAACGTTGCTTTTGAATTATCGCTACACTAGGAACTTTCCACTCTGTCGGTAAGACAGTTTAGCATATTTTTCAAAATATCTTCTCGAATATGCTGTTCAAAATTATGAAAAAAAAAATTTTTGTATTCCACGCAACAACCGCTTTCAAAAGACACCCCACATGATACGTGAAATTAAATAACTTTTTTTTAGAGAACCTCGCTTGGCTCCTCTTCAAGTCTCTGATGAATATTTTCAAGTGTCAACTAGTGGAACATATGTGGGTCGATCAGATGTATTACCATCCGAATTTTCAAGTTTCTGAGTGTTTTTTCTTCCTTTGGATGCACTAAGCCCTAAAAATTACATCGACAGCGCCATCTGGCATCCAAAGCCCGAACGAATTCAATCCAAATCACATTCACACCGAAGCGGAGATCAACAGGAGGAAGATCGATAAAAGTTAATTACGACCTGGCGTTTTCACCGCTGTTTTCACCGGTGGACCACTTATCCCGACCGCCAGTCGCAAATAAGAGCGTTGATGGCGAACGCTTAGGGTTGAGCTTTTCCAGCTTGCTGCCAACGTTGGTCGACGGTCCCGGTCGTTAAATCGTGGAAGGTTACGTGTGCGGGGGATGCCAGAGGATGGGTGAGGGTGGAGGGGGATGTTGGATGAGCGAGGAAAACGTTGAAAAAGGGAACATTCGGACGAGGACGAGTTTCGAATCACCGGGCCGCAACGTCGAGGATCATTCATCGCGTCCGGTCAAAGAAACCCCGACGATGAAGTGCACGGCAAACGAAGTTCCAGCTTCATTACATTTCTCTCCAACACATTTGTACCACCCCGACGCCAATGCTCCGGCCCACGAGGTTCCTACGTCAGATCCGGACGTGGGTCTGTGTGACCCGCCGGGTTCGCTATCGCTGGAAAAGCTCCGGCTTTTGACTCGGCTCGGTGTGTTGCGACGCGCCAGACAGCGAAACGTGCGCTCGTACCTCGTCCGAGGATCGAATCATACGCCGGCAGCTCTTTTGTGGGAAATGAGAGACGCACACATGACGCGGAAAAATTTGCGAGAGAGCGAGGAATGGAGATAAGCTTGGTTGCGATTTTCAACCACCTTGGCAATGTTGAATTCGGACTCGTTGGTTCACATCTTGAGGGATTTTATGCCGACCGAGAATTTCGCATGGAAACACGAGCTTTTTCGGGTGGAGTGAGAATCGTGAAAGTTTTGAAAAAAAAAGAAACAGCGATGGAGGAGTGGGATGGAAATTTTGTTAAGATGACTTTAAAAAAAATATATTTCTTTGTTATTGATTGAGGTTTGTTGTTGTTTGCTTGGGCAATTATGTGACGGTTTGTATGGTGTCAGCATGAATGTTAATATAACATAATTACATTACTCCTCGTATTATTTTATCGCAAGCTCCAATTATTTTTTTTTTCTGATGATAAAAAAAAATTGTTACAAAACAAAATTCTAAAAAAAAAAAAATGTCGCAACATTGTCATATCAATCGCGGCTTACGTAATCGAGTTTTTCATTCCACAACAATCGGAATTCATGGTGCATAAGCTTTGACATCATCGACATCGATAACGTTGTTGAATTTAAAAAAATACAAAATCATAGCCCCCGAGCTTGAAACAATATTTTGCAAATATTTCGTCAAAGCGATCGAGTTTTGTCAAATATTCCCAACACTTCCTGCTCCAACTGAAAATTGTAAAATTGCATCTACCACTCTAACAATGAAAACCACCCTCGACAAAATTTTTTTTCGCGTAATTCAATATTTTTTATCGTGGATAATTCTTTTTTTTTTCCGGCTCGTTATACGACGGTTCGGTTGACGACCACCGACGGTGTCGCCATCTGCAAATCAAGGGTGAACACAAAGTCCGGTACGCGCGAGATTACCGACGATTTATATCCCGCATTTAACAAGGCCGACGGTCATTGTTCGAGTGAAGTGGACGTTGTCGAGACGAGGGGCGAGGGGGGACGAGTGAGCTTATGCTCTCGGGTAAGTGGTTACGGTCAGCGTCCGCGCCGTCCGATCTCGAAAGCGCGAACAATGAACGTACGTCGCGGCCAAAGTCCAAAGCCCATTCTTCGCGGATTTGTCGTCGAACGTATTACGATGGGGATGGATAAAGACACGTGATTTCGAACGGTGCGACATTCGAGTGTTTATTTTCGAAAAACGTTTCGACAGGCCGGCCGGCCTTGTCCGAAACTTGTTCGAAAAAGCCGCGATTTTTCCGATAAAACGTTGAGAGCATTAACTCACACCGCCTCTCGATCTTTCATCCCTCTTCGAGCTTTCGATCACTCTCGTGATTCATCACGAGGGCCCGAGTCCTCGTGAGCAATGCGAATCGTCGACAAAACGATTGCAAATCAGATGAGCGACGGAAACTCAGTTTTATTCGACATGAAATATTGATAAAAATTAATTATTTCACTTTAATCATAATTTTTCAGTGTTATTGTATTTTATTGGCTGTACTTTATTTCCTACTTTATTTTGTCGACTTGATTCATAAGTTTCTTCCTTGCCCCAGGCGTTAAAATGTTTTTTTATACGACCCCCGTGAAAAGGCGTCATTTCGTGGCTGCGAGGCGGGCGCAAATTGACCCATTTCAGTCCGGAGCTTTACAGGCACGATATAAGCGTTTTTTGAGGGATTTCAACATTATTTTCATTCGTCGTTGTTAATTATCGTTTTATCGTGATAATTCATATCGTTTTGTTATTTTATTTTGACCATCGTCATTATTTTATCAAATTTTTCTGTCTTTCAGTGATTGGTCCAAAGTGATCGGGGTCAATTGATCCAAAGTTTAACCAAGGCACTAAATAAACAATCGATATCTCTGTCTCTACATTTTTTTCGACCTTCTCGCTCTCTCACACACACACGCTTGCCATTCCTCGCACTTCAACGTTTCCCGAATTCGTCATGATTTCCGACGTCACTGTGCGAGTCTTTGTCTGGCACCCAATGTTCCACGGAGTTGCTCAAACCCCTCCGGGCAATAATAAAAGTTTTCCAGAGTCGAGAGGACCCGGTGGTTGTGGCGCGTGAGCGACCGAGACCCGTCACCCAACCGAGGACACAGACCGAAGGAGACCCAAGAGAGAGAACCGAGAGAGAGAACCGAGAGAGACAAATGGTGAATTCTCTGTCGCGCAAATACGGATCGAAAGACGTCGTAAAATGCCCGGAGGCGAGTCAGAGACGACAGTCGACCGAGTAAAGGGACTTGCCCGTTTGTTTCGGCAGATGCTTTTCGAAGAGTGGGGGGGGGGGGTCGAACGAGAGATGCAATTCCAACCGAGACCCTTCGTAACATCTCCTCGCCGGAGCTTGCAACGAACTTTACACACAATTCGTATTGGCAAGTCTTTTCGGTCCGTTCGAAGATTTTTCAATCGTTTTCAATATGTCGAGTCAAAGGAAAAAATTCGTGGCCCATGGAAAAATCGGCGAAGAGTGGGAAGAAGAGGAAGAGGGGGGTAGGGGGGGGGGCGTTGTTACCGAATTAAAGTGGCACAGGATCACCGGGAGGAGGGTGGAGAGGGTGCAAAAGGTGACAGGCTCGAATGATAAAATTGAGAGAAAAATCTTGGAGTGAGGGGAATGAAGCGTTCGAGTCGAGTCGGGTGGAGAGGGGGGCGGGGGGGAGGGTGAATGGAAAATTTTGCGGGCTGAATAAATGGATCATCAATTATCAGGGAGCGGGGGGGTTTGCGAAGCGCCCGAACGAATCCGCAAACGCGGGGCCCTATTATACGCGAGCTTGGGCGAGAGAGGGTAACGCCGTTGGCTAGAGGGTAGTTCGTATATATATATATATGTATGTATGTATGTATATGTATACAGGTTGGCGGTAGGTGAGCGAGCCACGCCGAGGGTTGCGGAATATTATTCAGAGCATTAGGCGTTCTCTCGACCGCGAAGAATTTCCATAAAACCGGGCTACCTCTCTCTCTCTCTCTCTCTCTCTCTCTCTCTCGCTCTGGAGATCTCTCTCACTCTCCGGGTTGTAAGACGACGCGAAACGAGGGACTCCGGTGAACCGCCTCGCGCGATTCTGCCCCTCTGCCTCGAACGACCCCCGACGAGAAACACACACCTCGAGAAGGGACGACCAACCTTTTTCCACTGACTCCGTCTGGCGTTACAACTGTTAACGCTCTGATTTAATATCGTGAATCTTCGTAAAAGACTACGTGGGCTTTTTGTTTCATTTTATTTTTCTCCGTTCTCTTTCTCTCTCTCTCTTTTTTTTCTTTGTTTTTTTTTTTTAGTTTTTTTTTCAAGCGTGTAAATGGAGAATTATCATGGATGACACGTTTGTGAAACGAGTTCGATGCTGAGGATATCGCGATAAATTTCAATGTTATCCGGGAATAGTGAGAAGATAAATTATTCGACGTTTGGAAGTAATTGGAATTATTTTTGTGGAATTGAATCGAGTGTGAGTGATTTGAACGATGTTGATGTGGGTGGAAATTGCGAATAGAACGACGAGGCTTGCGAGTTGATCGTCGGTTGAAAAAAAAAGACAATGAATCGAATTAATATTTTACTTAATTAAAATCCATATTTTTTATTAAATAAATAAAATTCATTCAAATTTAAAAGAAAAAAAATGGATTTCATTCCATCCGATCCTCATAATTTCTATGAATTAAAAAAAAAAACAATGTTTGATCTATCAAATTCCCACTTCCTCCTCCTTCAATTTTTGACCCACGAAAACGATTTCTTTCGATGATCATCGTAATACTGAACGGATTTGCGATGAACGTCGTTGGGAATTTCACGAATCAAGATTTAACGTAAAATCTCAACATTCGGAAATTCCGATGCCGTGATTATTTTATCGGAATGGCGTCAACCTCGTTCCGATAGTTATTACTGAACAAGTGTTTGCGGAACTCGATGGTGGGGAAGCAGCAAAGGGGGTGAGGAGGGGAGGGGGCAACAAGACGGAGGGGAGAGGGGTGATGCTTAATTGCTACAAATTGCTTTTCAACTTGTGCAAAGTTTCTCCAGTAGCCGGAACGCTTCGTACAGAACGCGCGACGTCAGCGGTGTCTATACGCTCATGGAGGGGCAGAGGAGGGGAGGGGGGGGGGAGGGCTAGAGGGCGAGAGGGATGGAGGGCGGAAGCTCGTGGCAACCTCACAGACCATCGGCACGGTTCACGTTTAAACTTTGCCAAGTTTCGTGTGTGTCAGCCGGTACATCGTTGGACTCTCTCTCTCTCTCTTTCTCTCTCTCTCTCTCTCTCTGTGTGTTAAGGTGTACGACACGAAACGATTGTCCGTCGCGGCTCGACAAGCCGCGTTATATCCGCAGCATATGTTCTACAACGGGGTTAACAGTTGGATCCACCTTTCGCGTGTACAAAACGACGTATCGAGCTTTGGTCAACTCGCCTCGTCCCCCCCCCACCCCCACGCCCTTTCATCAGGACCGGTGCCGCACCTCTGACCAATTGGTTGATGTTTCAATCGGTCCATTCATCGTCGAATATAGTTCCAAATAGAAATTTTCACTCATCGATAGTACTTGTATGAATATAATATATACGATTGTATTTAATTGTGATTTTTATTTGACCATGATAAATAGATTTTTTAAAAATGAAATATATAGTTTATTCGGTGGAAGAATTATATTAATATGGATGATATTAATAATTGTATAATAATAGTTATATATAAATATTTGAGTACGTAAAAATATTGAATATAAGATATTTTAAGTGCATTTTGAAAATATATATTTTGATTATTGATTATCATTGAATGTTGATTTTTTTTTTCAATAAAAATAGTCATGAATGTATGAGGATGCAAATATATAAAATAGAATATATTCATAATATATGATATATTTTTAATATTGATTCACATTGGATGGTGATTTTTTATCTAATTAAAATATTTATGAAAATATAAGATTGCAAAAATATATAGGATAATATATGAATCATTGAATTTTATTTTATTAAAGATGTATTTAAAAATATATTATAATATGGAAGATGATATCAAGATGATATCAATACGAGTTATCTGTGTTATCTGTGTATTGGTACGACAAACGATACAGCGACGATATTATCGTCAAATTACACAAATGTTCATCATTCATCATCGTTAATTCACGATTGATTCGTATATTCAATGAAACCCACAATTCAAAATAATTCGGTAATAAAAATATATTTCAAACACATATTCGTCGTACACACATGCCCCCAAACCACGATCCCAATCCCATCGCGAAAGTCCAAAACTCATATCTCAAACTCGTTCTCCCCCATTGCCCCATAATACCCCCTCACGGCCATCGCGGAAAAATTCTCGATTTATAACTTTATTCGTTATTTTTCGTGACAAAAACTGCGGCCGAAGGTTTTCTTATTTTTCGCGAATATAACACGGAAAGTTGTGAATTTATCGAAGGTATTATGTGTTCTACCGCAGTGGGCCACTAACCCCGCGTCTGTCGGACACGAAAAAAACAAAAAAAAAAACGAAAGGCACGGACCGGAAAAAAAAAGCACGGGGGTCCTGAGTAATTCATCCCTCGGGTGTTCGCCGCGAGGGACTCTCGAAGCGTTCAGCGATTTTCCGAAAGATATTTTTAGGCCTCTGTGGACCGAACGTCCAGCAGGGTTCGTCTTTTTTTATCTTTTTGTGCTTTTTTTCTTTCTTTTTTTCATCCTCATTATCCCTATACGTGACTCACTCTGTCGAATTTCACAATAACTGACCATCGAATGCCCTTATCATGACAACTGCTTGTTGCATTATTATTATTGTCGTTATTTCATTATGATTATTATGATTATTATTATTATTATACGTAAATTAATTTTAATTTTTGAATAAAAATAGTCTATGTTTATTAAAAAAATATATTATTCAAAATTTTCATATCAAACCCTCGTCAAATTTTTCCTTTACACGTAAAAAATGCACTTTAATAATAATGATTTATTTATTTTCTATCTCTCTCTCTCTTTCTCTCTCTTTCTTCAGGTTCACCGCAGAATCCACATTTCCGATATTTCTCAAAATGCTGAAACGTTCAATAGCACTCGATTAAATATCGAATCTTCGCAATTTCGTACTCACACCAGACCGACCGATCTCCGGTGATTCTCGTTTTTTTCTCTTCGATTTTTTCGCTGCTCATCCGTGCCGCGCAAACTCATCACTTTTTCGACAATTTCGAGGTCTGTGGAAAACCTCCGACTGTGCCAACTCAACCTTCTTCTCATTCTTCATCTTCTTCTATCCATTCTTCGTTCATCATCTTAATTCGTTACATTTCGAATCGTTAGTCAACATGGTCTCGAGTTTGCTCGGAAATTTTCTTATTAATGAATCATTAATAATAAAACCTGATCGTCAAAATGGCCGTTCTCTTTCGCACAATTGTCAAATAATTATTTGTCGAGCTTCATTATATAGTATTAATCTATATATATATAATTCATATATTCGCCCAGTCACGTATATAGTTCATATATATTTATTTATTTATTTTTTCATGCAATGGCATTTTTCGTCCTTTGACCATTTTCAAAGACCGCTTCCTCTCCCCCCCCCTCTTTCTTCGTCGTACGTATAGCGCACGCAAGAACCTAACTCGGTGGCGAGCTAACTTCCCTCGACTCGATCAAACTCAAAACTTATCTCACGCCAAGTCCTGATGCTACCCTAACTCTCGCACATGCGCCTGCGTACAACGTTCAACCGTAAGAGTCGAGAGATTTTTCCGAGATATTCGTCCAAAGTGTAGGACTCCGTGGCCGATAAGAAAACGTGGATTTAGATGGGGGAGGAATAAGATCAGCGACGCAGCGTAGGTGGTTGAGAGACTACCGGAATCGTGAGACGAGAGAAAAAAACCCGACAATTCTAACGGGTGGGGCTCGAAATTCAGAACGAACCAAGTTCGACATTGCAGCGAATCGTCGAAAATTTTGAATGGCATTGTACCGCGGTTTCCAACATCTCCCGACTTTCGAGCTTTCCCACGCGTAAATCAGCAGAGCTAGATGTATGCCGTCGCTGACTTTCTTGTAGGATATTCAATTCTCTGCAATATTGTTCATGTGAACTTTTGGTCTATATAGCGTTGTTTATCGAGCGTTTAGACAGGAAGGTAAAAAAATGAGTGCGATCGCTCTTACCGTTGGCCGTCGTTCTCTCTCACTCGCTCTCGCACGCAGTAACTGCGGGCGTCGCGAGGCGGCGCCACTGCCAAACAACGCGCTGGACAGTGCAACGGTCAAGCGCGGGGGGGGGGGGGGGGGGGGGGGTGGCACAGGGGCACGCGCACGAAACCTCTAATATTATTATTATTTTGGTTGACAATGCCATCGCGATAATTCGATTAATTGTTTTGATATCTCGTCGGATCTACAATGAAGAACTTTTTTCTTCTTATTTATAGACGAACAAAAAGTTTAAATAATAAACGGTGGAAGGGTTTTGGATGGGATAATGGAAGTAGCGTTCAGTTGTTTTTTTTTCTCGGCAGGTTTGGTCCACGGATCGTCTTTAATCGGACATACTCGTCGCGGGTGCGCGCGCACCCACTCCCACTCGGCCCTCTTCCCCTCTCGTTCGTTCTCTCTTACTCAAGATTTCCATGTATCAACGATTCATTTGGTATTAAAAATGATTGAAAATAATTACTCACTCGTTACGCTGGCACGTCGTTGACTCGATTTCTCTGACAGCATTTTGTTTTCACTCCCTCCGTCCATGTTGTTGTGGCTTCGCCGGAGACAAAAGATGACGGATCCCTAGACGCTTGTCGCACACACACACAAACACACTCACGCACTTGCAAACTGCACGAATACACACACGCGCACTTATAAACGCTAATACGATCACACACGTAACCGCGATTCTGTCGAACGTCCTGCTGCTCGTCTTCGACAGAACATAACATTTCATGCGAACGCTATTTGTTTTTTTTTTTTCAAATTGACAAAGAAAAAAGTCTCACTCACTTGTGACGTGTGCGTGTGTTCGTGCTTCTATGGACGGTTATAAACATGGCGGTGGGCCAGAGAGGATGACGGGAAGTGAGTGAGAGGAGAAGACTAGAAGAGGGCCTAATGGAACGGCGAGTTGGAGTGAGAGGGGGAGAGGGTGAGCGCGCAGCCGCGACGAGTATGCCCGAGTAAAGACGATCGGAGGACCGGACCCCCGCGACATCGGTTAACCGACGTCGCGGTATTTCCACCGTTTTTTGTTTTTGTCCAGAGGTCATCGCGAATACATCATCCGAACAAAGGTGAGTCGACAGCCCGGGCTATATGAACGAAACAATGAGTGACCCGCGATCGAAAAAAAAAAGAAAAAAAAAAAACAGAGCAGCGTCGTTTCGACCGTTACAAGTGGGTCTTTTTTCTTTGTTAATTTGGAAAAAAAATAGCGTTTGTGTGTGCGTCAAGCGTCTCCGGGTCCGCCATGTTTTGTCTCCGTCGAAGCCACAACAAAATGGACGAAAGGATCGAAAACAACATGTCGAAGAAAGCGAGTCAACGACCTGCTGGCGTAACGAGTGAGTAATCATTTATTTTTAATACCAAATAAATCGTTGATGCATTCAAATTTTGGGAAAAAGAGAGCGAACGAGTTTTTTTGTCTATTCGGAATAAATATATCGAAAAAAAAAATAAGTCGAATCAATGAATTATATTTTGGAATCAATTATAAATGGTTGATCATTTCAAACGTGTCAGTGAGGCTTTACGTTTTCATTGTGATTGAGGGGGATGAATTTATTCGAGAGAATGATTTCATCGCCATCTTTGGGTACGCATGTGGAAAATCCTTCGAAACAGGAAGAGTTCGTCGGTAAGGCAGAGAACCGCTGACGATGTAACTCTCTACCTTATCGACGAACGATAATGCCGTCGGTATTGCAGCCCTTGGGCAACCCGCGAGGCGGCGTTCTGCTCGAACCAGCGCTCGCTGAAATACCGACGTGACATCCACGTTCGATAAGGTAGCGTGTAAGCGTTGTTTCGGATCTTTGCGGGTAAAGAAGCACAATTGGAGACGAGCGTGGTAACCATCTGTAGATTTTCGTGATTATCATGTGAAAAAAGTACAGAAGCCCCTACGGAGACTCCTCGGATTGTTTTTATTCTCAGCTGGCACACTGGTTGGCGTATACCATAGCTGGCATGTGGGGGTCTTTTCGACCCCAACGTACAAAAAAGCCTGCTGCGAGTAGCCATTTGTCTTTTTTTTACTTCGAAAAATTCTCATATATTCTTTGACACTCCCTTCAACAGGTTCTATGAGTCATTTGATTCAAATTCAATATTTACTTTGAAAAAAAATGTTGAAAGTGAAAAAAACGCAAAATTTGGGAGTTTTAGTTTAAAAAATTGTAACTTCGCCATTATTTGTTATTTTAATCTAAAAATTGTATTAAACACTTTTGAAATACTCTACTTTTAGAAAAAAAATAGTCTGATAGTGGATGTTGGAAAAAAGGTATTTATTCGGGGAAATAAAGAATAAATGTTTTGAATTAGGGTTGATTTTGCTTGGGGGATTTTTGACCCCAGTGTGCCAGCTAAGTGTTGTAGGTTGATTTCACGAATTCGTGGTCTCGTAAACACTAAAGCTAGATTGGAAATTCCGGACAGGGTCTCGTCGAAGTTCCACAAAGTTCGAGATTAAAAAAAAAAAAAATCTCGAGATGGTGTTATCATCATTTTTTCTTTCATTGTCATTGATAAGATAATAACGTCGTGTTTCAATTAAGATTGTCTAACATTTATTCGGTTTTATACGGTTGCACGACGACGTATAATGTATTTACATGACTTTCTCCGTGTTCGCGAATGCAAAAACTAATTCACAACTTTACAACAGCCCAAACATATTTACACGTCCCTGAGGCATTGCTCCAACACGCTCATCACTCGTCAGCACATATCATCTCTATTACATATTTATCCCTAATATATCAATATATATATATATATATATTTATATATATTTATAATATAACTTATCTTTCACAAAACATTATCTCTTCTTCGTCACTCGTTATTGTACATACGTCGTATATATATTGTACACAATAAAATCTAAACATTCGAATTAATCATTCACGTACTTCCAACCGCGTTTTCTTTCATTTTTTTTTTCATCGTATGCATTATTCGAGTCATCTATTTATATTTGCGTGCAACATAAATTTTCTATTCTTCGATGTTTATTTTTTTTTTTTAATTTTTTTATTATTATTTTTTTAGTCAACAGTACGACGATTATATGCAACTCTATATGGTCACTCTCATTTCTCATCGAGCCGTCAACCCCCGGAAAAAAATCAACATCGCATACTTAAAAAGAAGAAAAAAAAACGATTTCCATTTTTACCGACCGAGACGACGACGATGTTTCTTTTGCATTTTTTTTTTTTGCTCTCCAAAATAGGCCTTTCGACAAGCGAAAAAATTAGTGTCAAATGTTGATTCGTCAAATTTAACTCGACGAGCAGACGTGTACAACGTAATTTTCATCAACCCTCGTGTAGTTTCGGTTATTTCGAGAAGCAAACACAATTACGGGACGATTATTTCGTTGAGCCGAGGACTGAATCGGTGAGACGTCGGCCAACACGGTCGTAATTCCAGACGTAACAAATTATTCAGCGACTGAAAAGTCCTTGTATCTCAATTATTCCTCGCATCGTAGGTGGATCGTTCGGTTGGAAGGTGGGGGAGGGTGAGGGGGTGGTGGAGGAAGAACGATTGAACGAAGTACCAACGTGGGAGACGATGAAAATCTCTTTGGTCTTCGAGAGGGGGGAAGGGGAAGGGGCGGGGGAGTTTACGTTCGTCGGGTAATGAAATATTCGTGTCCGATCGTTCGTTCATCCGATAATCCGTCTTATACGGCAAAGTGCATTTCGCTATATCTGCAACCAAATCGTCGTAAACTATTTACAAGCAAACGGTTTTGCAGTTCGACTGATGCAATTTTTTTTTTTTTTTCATTTTTTTATTTATTTATTTCTTTTTTTTTCATGCAACCCTTCGCACGGATCGTTCTTGGGTTGGGGCAACGAATTTTCGATCGTCAAGTTGAAACTCGAAAATCGTGATCCAAAGTGAAATCGGTTGTGCATCGCATTTGAACAAATGTGCAACTGCAATTTTGTTTTTTCCGTTTTTTTTTTTTCGTTCGTTCACTTTGGCATTTGGATTTTGTTCGAGTTTCCATGGGAAAACAATAATATTTCGATGATCTAACAACGACGATGGATTGTTATTATAATTATTGTTATTATTTTTCTTTTTTTTTTCTTAAAAAACACAATTACGATATATCGTCGAATGTCTTATAGACGAACGACTAGCCTTATCTCGAGTTTCAATTGTTACATATTTATGTACAGCGAGCGTCGGTTGGAACCCTGATCGGCTCGACGGCGCATGCGCGTAGGATCGAACGATTCTTCGCACATGCGCCTTCGACCGACCGACGCACGAACGGACCCCAACAGCATGATTCGGATTGCACTAATGACGGAAGGACGTAGCTAAATATTATTCACAGAAACGCTGATTGTGAATTCGAACATTCGCGAATTAAATAAAAAATTACATGAATTACATAAATCAGAAAAATAATTTACTCAACATTCCACGAAATTTTCATGAAACTCCACACAATAAAATAAACAAAATCGTCCTCAGATAATAATGCCCAAGTAAATATTTCTATATTATTATCTATAGACGATTTTTTTTTAAATAAACTTTTTTTTTCTAAATAATAATAATTGGATAAAAACATTTTTTCAGAATAACTTAGATGTTATCTACAATCAATAAATGTACAAAATAATATTTTCCTTCATCGTCCGTCAAAAACGAAAAATTCCTTCGATCAAAAAATTTTCATCACACATTTTTCACTCGAGTATCAAAAAAGAAAAAAAAATAATCAAAATCTTCATCGTCTCACCCCAGAAACAAAATAACATTTCTCAAACGACCCTCGAACAAACAATTTCGATCCTCACCACAAAAACACAATCGCAAATATTTTCCCCCCCCCAAAAAAAAAAAAAAAAGAGATACAATTAAATTAAAAAAAAAGAGAATCAATTAAAAAAAGTCGTGAAAAACCAAAAACGATGGCGAGTAATTTTACCGCGCGGTCAATGACGATGCTCGCAACAAGGTCTGTGGTGAAAATTTAACGTTGATATCGTTGTTGTTATCTCTCACCCATTAGCCCACTCACGGACGTTGTATCGTGTTTGAAGAGGATTATCCCTTCGCTCGCGAGTATCCCCGGTAACACGGAATCCTTATCGGTCGACCGAGTGCTACGGCCAGGGGGGAGAGGGGGGGGGGGAGCGAGGAATGAAGAGAAAATCGCAGGTACCTACTCGCGATATGACCGCCGCGCCCCCTTCGCGTCCTTCGCGCCTATGCCCAGGACCGACATTCTCAGACCGATTGATTCGAAACCCGAAAAGATAATTTCCCGAGACCGTTGTACGTGTTGGGTATACGCAATGGCCACGCGAACGCACAATTTCGAATTCCCCGCACGAGTAGCGTGTAATCCTCGAAACTGTAACGAGATGGGCCACCGACGCGGTATATATTCCAATGGTTATAACCGAGTTTGCCCAAAACACACACACAAACACACACACACATACACTCGCACATGGAGATACGCACTCACACACACACAGGCACGAGCAAACATTCGAACTCCCATGCATATATGTATAAAACATATATTTGTCGCTACGTAACAACGGCGTACAAGATAATTAGACCGCATTTGCAACTGTACAATTCAAGCTCTAATTCTTTGAAAATGAAAAAAAAATAATAATAATAAAAGCAAGAAAAGATAATTAAATTTTGACAAGTTTGAAGAGATTTTTTTTATTCAACGCAATCGTGTTTTTTTCTTGATTTTTCGGGCGTGTTTGGAATACCTAAATTAGAGGTTTTCACGACTGTAAAATTGGACTTTTAACTCCTGGTACGTAAAAGTGGACTTTTAACTCTTGGTACGCAAAAGTGGATTTTTAACTCCTGGTACGTAAAAATGCACTTTTAACTCCTGGTACGTAAAAATGCACTTTTAACACCTGGTACGTAAAAGTGAACTTTTAACTCCCGGTACGTAAAAATGCACTTTTAACACCTGGTACGTGAAAATTTCCCCGATCGATTCACGATCGCAAATTTTTTTTCTACAATCTCTGTCTAATTACAAACGATACATTTATTGAATAACAACAAAAAAAATTGTTTAAAAACTATTATTTAATTTTAAAAAAACTGGAATCTCTCTGGACGACAACGAAAACGAGTGGCGAATACATTAATCAAAGTTATCGCAACTGGTGACTGACGAAATCGGAAGACGTTTGCGAGACGATGATAAGACACCGGAGAAAAAGAAAATTGTCATAGACAAGAAACGTTGAAAGAAAAATAATTAATTAGTCGTTGTGATGTTTTCATCAACTCCTTGTTTTCTTTTCTCGATCATTTCTTTGTTTGTTATTTTTTTTTTTTGCTTTTCGTATTTACGATTGAAAAACTTTGGAGACTCTTGTCCGGCCCCCCGGGTGTAGTTTCATCGAAGAATTATTCGCGGAAAGCGGGCGGGGGCAAGTGGGTGGGTTAAGCGAGTCTCGAGGATTGGAAAGTACGATTGAGGAGCGGACGACGTTGCTGAGAAGAAATGGATCGGTCTACGGGGCAAGTTGGGAGACGGGTCGGAAGAGTGACAATGTAGTCGCGCAAGTGAACACCGCTCTCGTTATAGCCATCACTCTTGGTATTCACCGTTCAATTGAATTGTCGAGGCAAATGCCCCGACGTTTTCCGCAAACCAAAATCGATTTTACCCGTTAACTCGGTGCTCGCAGCCCACCGTCGTCTTAAAGTTTAATTGCATCACGAAACCAGCGTATATATATGTATATATATATATATATATATATATGTGTGTGTGTGTGTGTGTGTGTGTGCGTGTGTATATATATGTACATAAAGCATCGGGCAATGGTGGGGATCCGTCCGTAACAGCGTCGATGAAACGTGCTGGCGCGGTGCTCATTATCGGTCATGAACCTACGTGTTCGAAAGCATTCGTCGAAGCACGTGAACCATCGCGAACACAAGCGCATCGAAATTTTCGTAGATCCGACGAAAACACACGGTCGACGAGGGCGACGACGACGTGGCCGATTGAAAATCAACGGAATTCTCGTCCTCCGAATCATCGTCCGTCATACGATCGTCCGACGATCCCGATGATTTTTTTTCACTCCCGCGATCGGACAGCCACGATTTTTTCGAATCTCTTCGGGAATTCGGTTTACCGGTAGGCGGCGGTTTGGCCAGTCCTGAAAGTTTGAAAAATTTTTCATTTTTATCAGTATTCTAGGAGGGTTTTGGGGGTAGAGGGATTTAAGGAATTTTTTTTTTTTTTGGATGAATTAATTTTTGAAAGATGTTATTTTTTTTTTAGGCACGTCGAGTTGGGGAAAATTGAAATTTGTTTTCTTGTCAATGTGGATGTTTCGAAAGATGCAAGCTTTGAGAATGCTTATTTTGAATGTTATGGAGAAATATAGAAAATTGACGAAGATTAAATTTTTTAATGAAAAATTTTTTTTTTATATTTACAGCTGATTTTATGGAACAATTTTTTTTCTCAATTAAATTATGATTCATTCAGTTTTCAAAAATATGGAAAAATAGTCCGACATTGTGAATAAAATAAAATGAATATTTCACAAATTTTACAACACATAATTTCAATATAAATAAACGTTATGAATAATTTCTTAACAATGAAAATTAACAATTCATGTCAGAAATATTTTCTCAGACCATCACGATGTCATGTCACTTCAATTGCAAATTTAAAACCTTCAATTACGTATGCAACGACGCTCGGTGTAGAAATTCTCCTCCCTTTCTCTTTCTCTCTCTCTCATTCCTTTTTCACAAGAACAAAGGTCGAAAGATAATTTTTTTTTTTCATTCTAGATCACCCAAAGCCTTTATTTTCAAACGACGAATGCGAACGTTCGGTGAGAGGGGAAATAAATCTAGAAATCCGAAAAGACCGAAGTTATCGAATGAAGATAGCTACCTGTCGCACTCTCTCTCTCTCTCTCTCTCTCTCTCTCTCTCTCTCTCTCTCTCTCTCTCCCTGTCACAAATGCCGCGAGAATAGCCACGAAGCTAGCCACGGAAAATAATAATCGTCCGAGATTGAATCGAAAACTTTGCCCCATACACACACACACGTGCAAGCTTCCACACACACACACTCGCAAGCTCCCACACACAAACACACATGCACATGCACACACTGATCCGAAGCACCAAGAGCCCTCCGAAGCGAAAACGAGAGAGAGAGAGAGAGAGCGAGAGAAAGAGAGAGCGAGCTTTTGACGTATTGGAAACAGGCGCTAGGGCATTTCCGACAAAGCCGAAGAGAATGAGAATCGCAAACCGACCTCTGTCACTAGCACACTTAAAACGAAGTGAGACGAGCACCATCCAGAAGGACGGTGCAGTGAAGGGGGGGGGGGAGGGGGCAAAAGGACGAGAAATAAAATCCGTGCGAGTATGCAAAGAGAACGTTTGTCGGAAGCTTTTGGGATTAAAAAAAAAATTTTTTTTTACTCGGCTATTTGTAATACGCGGATGAATTAATGACGCTTTTACCTTGATTCCGGAATATTAATTCACATTATAATTATTATATTCGTACACCGAGTGACTTTCGGTGGCAGAAAATGTTCCAATTATTCGACGATCAATTCGCCGCGAATTCTCGACTTCAATGGGGGAATGGTTTTTTTTTTTTCAACTTCGTTCCCTTGCCGCGTTTTTTTTTTTTTGCTCCTCCATTGCGCTGAAGAATTGGTCGTCGCGCAATGGAATCTGGGTCGACTGGCTCAAATTAATTCTCCACCATTTATATATATATATATATATATATATATATGTTGTTTTCTTTTTTTCTTTTTTTTTTTTTCTTTCATTGAATGCATTCTCGGTCGGCGGTCGTTATCGTAATCACGAACGAACTTGAATCAATCTGTTTTTTTTTTTTTTTTTTTTTTTTTTTGCAACGGTCACGCTGCCGCTGAACGGTCTCTGTATCACGAACCCCATGACAAAGGGTTGGCCAAGAGAGAGAGAGAGAGAGAGAGAGAGAGGGGGAGAGAAAAAAAAGAAGAAAAAAAATCGAGGCCTCGTGAAAATCATGAAAGTCACGTATCTCGCATCAATGACGATCATTCGTCGAATTATTTCATCGCCACGCGTTTTTTTTTTTACATCCGGTTTTGAAAAATATCCACGAGTTTAGATATGAAAGAGCCGATCGTACATTTTATCGTGAAACGTATTATTCAATGCTTTCATCTGTATTTCTTTTATTTTTATTTTTATTTTTTTTTGGAAGTGATCGATTTAATCGTCCGGGAATATCCGAAAAGCCACGTATCACGATATTCAATATATCCCGTGTGAACAAAAAGATAAAAAAAAAAAAAATAATAAAAATAACAACGGAACAATTCTGGTCTCACCCGTTATATCGTATTCACGTATATCGAAAGCCAAAATTAATTGGGCATCATATTCCAATATTTCCCACCACGTTTTTTTCAATCTCTTGTTTTGTTCTGTTCTGCATTGTTTTTTTTCTCAATTCTTTTTTTTTTTCTTCTTTTTTTTTCGCCAACTAATCCAAGCCTTCACGCTTTTGAAATCGTGGTCGCCGGGGCTCTTCAGGCCCCATTATCGCTCGATTGCATTTGTACGTTTCACGTCCTCGCCAATCGTGTGTCGGGCGCACGATGATGGAAAAAAAAACACACACACACTCAGAGAGAGAGAGAAAAAGCGAGAGACGATAAAAGAAAGGGTTGGCTCGAGGGGGTGGTGAAAAAAAAAAAAAATAAAGTGAGGATGAAAAAAAAAAAAAAAAAAATTGCAAAAAAAAAAGGGAATCGAGAGAATTAATTCGAGCGGCTGGAAATTCGTATATGCTCACGAACGTGGAATTTTCAATAGCCCGAAGGGGTCCTCCGGCGTTCAATTAACGGCCATGCCAATTAACCGACGGGAGAAAAGCAAAACCGTGGAGGGCAAGGGACGGAAGAATTCATATGAAAGGCCCTCCCACCCAGCGAAGTACTAACTAGATACTCGTTATTGGACTTGGAGGTGCAAAAAAATTTAAAAAAAATAAAAAAATAAAAATCTATACACACAAGTGCAAGCACATACAAACACACATATGTCTATACATACTGATATGTATATATGTATATATATATGCGCTTCTGAATAAGTGGAACCCATTTCCACAAACTGCATGGCCCAACTATTATTTACCTGTCCCCTCCCCCTTCACCCTCACCTGTCCCTATTGTCACCCAAAATTTGACCGTGACAATTTCTTATTATACATACAATTATAAGCACATACACACATACATTTTTACATTTATGTATATACATATGTTTTTTTTTTAATTCTCGATATATTGAAGCAATATTGAAATTAAAACAAATCTTTTTTTCTCTCTCATTATCCATTCCCTTTAACCCGACCTTCTCTTCATGATTACATGGCCCATATCAACATTGAATTACCTCCTGGCCAAGCATCTCGCCCAATAAAAGCAACTCTGCTCGGACGATATTAAATAATTATTCAAATAAAAAAAACAAACAAAATATTCATGATATTTAATTAACTGATGAGGAATTATTTGATTACCAATAATTACGAATATCGAAGATATCTTTTTCATCGCGACAATTAAATCGTGACAATTGATTCCGATAGACGAAAAACTACGGTCCGACAACTTGTTGATCGTTCGAACAAACACATCTGGGTCCGAATGAGTCAATTTCTTTATCTATTTTTTTTTCTCGTTTTTTCTCGTTTCGTTAATACGAAACAATCGAACGACACGTTGACCACGATATTCATCCGTCAGCCGTTTCCTATCCACGTTGATCCACATACTTCCTCGAATCATTGAAAATTATTATCACAATCAATTCAAACTGTCGATTCGCTTATTTCTCCGGACCAAAAAAAAACTTTTCATACACACACACATACAAATATATTTCTGAGTGACGTCAGCAATCCCTCATAACGAATAAATAAGATCCCGAAAGAAAGAAAGAAAGACAACAAAAAAAAAAAACAGAAGAAAAAAATAAGTCTCACAAACTTTATCTCAAACGTCCGTCTCTTGTTATGCAACGTCTCTCTTTAATTGGAAGACAGAACTGAAAGTCAGAGCCAGTTCGATTCCATCCCGATGACCGCCCTCGCTGATTGCCATAAATCCACCCCCCCCAACGTTCTACAATCCACCCCCGCTTATATTGAGCACAAAAAAAACAAAAAAAAAATCGAGAAACAAAAAAGAAAAGAAAAAAACACAAATCAACGAAACGAGCACTCAAGCACCCGGCCCTCGTGGCGCAGTATCGAAACGAAAGCAATGAATTTTCCGGCAGCCAGTTGATTGATATCGGAAAATTACGATCTTCCGTTTCTTTTTTCTATTTCTGTTTTTTTTTTTTTTTTTTTTTCGTTTTACCGCCAAGAGAAGCGCGCGCTCGTGAGTGCACGTGGCGGAGGAGCTGGCACAACCCCTTCCCCCTTTCCACCCCCCACCCCCACCCCCCAAACGGTGCATCGATTTCCGTCTATGCGCCTACGTCCGCATCGTCCAATCTTCACCGCATGCATGCATGATGCGATTTTGCTATGTATAGGCGTCATTATGAAATCGGCCGAATGACCGAGCGCGAGTGACGTTTTCCTCTCTCTCTCACTCTCTCTCTTTCGCTCTGCCCTTCCGCGACCCTGCGACATCGACAAAACACATAACCGTATCTCAGAGACGACACGACGTGCACACGACCGGTGGAGCTTGGCCCGGTTTGATTCCCAGTTGTGAAATAGCGCGATTGCGACCACCCCCCCCCCCCTTCAACCCTCAACCCTCTTCCTTCTACGCCTTCACCCCCGCCGCCTGGCACACGGACCTTAGTTCGCTGATCCAGAATCGACTCGACTGGCGAGTCGATTCGCCGGAAGACAGACTCTTGCGCGAAGCCACGAAGAGACGACATTTGCATCGAAGCTTGCGAATCACGTCACACAGCGATCGATTCGATTCCGTTTTCGACTACGACGACCGGCGGGAATCTCTTTCCGGGTGTCCGGGTCGAATTAATCGCCGTTGGGAATTACGGAGCGATCGAAATTTTAGTTTTTTTGATTTTTTGAAATTGTTTTTTTTTTTTTTTGGGAATTTATTTATTCATTTTTCACACAGAATTTGGTGATTTTTTTTCTATGTTTTTGGTTGGATTGATTGAAAGTTGTGCGAATTTGATATGAATGTAGAAAAAATGGTCAATATTAGAAAATATAATTTTTTATATAATATTTTGAAAGCTATAAATATGATGATCATGAAATAATTAGACAAATATTATTGATACATTGATAATTGAATATTTAATAAAATATTTTAATAGAAATGATACACAATATCATAAATGCGATTGTCGTGATTATCATATATTATCGAATTATTCAAAACATAACAATGCGACTGAAAAAAAAAATATTAATGCACCTGTGTGTATTCACCTCATTGTTTCCTCATTATTTTTCGATCTTCAACAAAGCTTCAATCCCCGTCGCTAAAGTCGAATTAATTAACATACGTTCTCACGATGGGGCTTTACGATAAAGTTGAAAAAATAATGATAAACCATTGTGCAGCGATATTACGATGCACAAAACTTTTCTAATGGACATCCGAAGCCCTTCTGCAAGCTTTGCTTTCGTTAAACAAAAAACAAAAACAACAACAACAACAACAACAACAACAACAAAAAGAAGGAGTTATCTTTTTTGTGATATCAACATGAAAAATTTCTCATCAAGTCCATTGTCAAATCGTTCATCCACGACGACGAAGAAATTGCAAACTGCATCATCGACCATCTTACAAAGTGTGTCCCGATGAAAAAAACTTTTTTCCTAATCATTATATATTTTCTACAAATAATAATGTGTTTATTGTTATTATGAAAAATAAAAAAAGCTCAGTCTCTCGTTATCGTGCAACGAGCGATGAAACAACTGTCGAAGAAATAAAATGTTACGAAAACTCACTGCACCAATAAATCGTTTTATTTTTTTTTTTCTATTTTTTTTATCACAAATTCTTCGTACTGTTCGTTGTGAAAAATAATAATAATAATAATAAAAGTAATAATAATATTATTAGCATTCAGTGTGATATGGGGATGAGAGTTGCAAGCACGTGTCTGGGAAACGTGCAATTTTCACGTGTATGGCCCAATGGCCATTGCCAGTGGCGTGGGCTTGCACACAATCATGGCCCAATCACGAACATTAACGTTCGTCGTCAACATCGACCCGAACCCGCCACACACACACCCACACACACACACAAAAAAACGGATATACATCTAACCGAGTTCGCAACGATACATCGAAAATCAAACTACCGGTTTCAAGCTGGGACGCCCGTTAAATAGACTATAATTCAGTGACGCTTCGTCGCGACTCGTGGAGCGCGCACGATGGAGCTTTCGAGCACTAAAAAAAATTGACAAAAAAAAGCAAAACCAGTCCACCAAGTGCCCCGCGCTTTTCATACATTTTGCACAACAGCGACCAAAAAAAAATAATAAAGAAAGAACAAAAAAAAAAAAACGAAATTTCGTCATCGTTGAAAGTTAAATCGATAAAATGCGAACGATGTGTAATTGATTTATGAACTATCGCGAATGCCTGTGTGTGTGTATCGAGTGACTTGATAGCGTCTCGACATCGGGTATAGAAAAAAAAAAATTGAAAAGCACAGTAAAGCTCTGTAGCAATCTTTCGGATTGAAACTCAATTTTTTTGGCTCAAAAAAATGTCACAGATCGATAGAAATATTCATCTATTTATTTATCTATTTATTCATTCATTTATTTATTTATTTATTTATTCATTTATTTATTCATTTATTTAATTTCTTGTGACTTATATAGACATTTATATACAACATATATGATATATATATATATATATATATATATGTATCGATGTACTTACTGTAAAGTTTGATTTTGCCATCGGTCTCGCCGAGTGAATTTGTGGCCACGCATCTGAACGATCCAATGTCCTGAGCCCGAACAGATTTAATCGTGAGCCTCATCGTGTTCTCGTAACCCATGGGTATGGCCTCCACCATGTAGTTGCTGTCTGAAAAAATGAAGAAACAAAACCCAAACAATTCGGACCCGTAAACACCACTCGCCCACATTTATTGCCAGACTCAAATTGCCATCTAATATTTTACGACGTTACGTGTGAGCCTCCCGCGTGCAAACGCTTGTCACGTGATGGAACCTCCCCCGCCCCACCCCTCCTGGCACGAGGTCTCGTTAAATATTTGCAACATCATAACCATAAGTCAATTTCAATCATTATTTTGTCAGTTCTAGAGATTCTGCGTACTTCTCTCAAATTTTTTTTTACAAATTGAACAAAATTGTTTTTCGAGCATAACTTTTTTTCTATTGGTCCGATTGAAGTGATCGTTGTTTTTTCATGTTCAGAGGAAAAAAAATCTATCCAAAACACCCCTTGCGAAAGTCCATTGCTCGAAAATTCGAAATTTCGATTTTATCAATAACGATAAAGACATTTCATCGTGATAAACAACGTCCGACCGAAACGTCACAACTATCCTACCCCATCAATCTCCATTCCCATTCGCCAAAATCTTCTCAACCCTTTCGCCATGTCGGTAAATAAAATCGTTGAAAGAAAAAAACTCTCCATGGGGGTTGGCTTATTTCCATTTTCTTTTTTTTTTCACCCTCGGTTACGGTTTCCACAAAGTCATGTGACTTTTATAGCTCGTGTTATGACCTATTTGCGCCGCGCGGCGATTCGCAAACGTTAAACCCATACGAGCGCACGCGCATGCGCAGCAAGTGCCCGTGTGTGTATTCGAGGGTGCATAAAATATTCCACGATTATTCAACGTATATTTCGCGAGGGTTGCGAACCGATTTTCGACCAGATTGCCGCGTATGGGATATCAATTTTGATTTTTTTTTGTTTTGTTTTTTTTTTTTTGTTTTTAATATGTTTTTTTTTCAACGCACAGCCGGGTGTAACATGCGGGAACGAACGGGGCAAACACACGGGATGTTGCACACAATCGGGATGACAATTAAAATACGAGCCAGTCACGGGAGCCACGGCCGGCGGGGGTTGGAATCGGGTGGCGAGGGGTGGCGAATGACGAGAACGCGAAAAGGGGGTGGGTGGGTCATCAGGGAGGTTTGCAACTGATTATACACATCCAGAATGCGAACCGATGCACTGGATGGACGTTTCGTCTCCCCCGACCCCCTCCACCCACCCCCACCCCTCCGAAGCGTGACTCGCGAGAGTGCCCGGTGCGTGTGTGCAACTCCGGTATTCCGGGTGAGCGTAATTACAACTGACCCTCGTTAAAAAAAACTAATTTGCACGGTTGTCGGTGAGGGAGGGGGTGTAAAGGGGGGTGGGGGAGGGTTCCATGTTCGCCCGATGACGCCGGGGGCTCGGAAGGTGGGCGGGGGATGGAAATTCAGAACGTTCGATGTTGAGAACGACGAAAATTCAGAACGCTCGATGATTATAAATAAAATATTGTAAATAAAATATTGGCATAAATCGTTCGACTAACCCCCGATTTTTTTTGGGCAAATTCAGACGACAAGAGTTTTCAATTAGCGCGAATATCATTCGAATGGCCCTCAACCCTTTTTAATTTTTTAACCCTTTGAAAAAAAAAATTAAATAGCAGAGAATCAATGAATTTTCATCTTCCCGTGCAAACCCTGGCTAAACAACGCTGTGTAGACCAAAAGTTTATTGGAGCAATGTTGTAGAGAATTGAATTTTCTACAAAAAAGTTCTGGGCGGCGTATATCTGACATTGATAGTTTTCAAATGGGAAGGCTCGAAAGTCGCGGCAAGGTGAAAAATCGCGCGACTGGTGGACGTTCGGAGCGTTCTGTGCGTTCGAAAAATTGGGCGTTCTGAATTTTGGTCGTTCTGAAATTTCGAACTCCACCCTGTAAAGCTTTTGGAACGTAGAGGGTAGAGGATTTTCGTGCGGAGGGTGGGAGAGTAACCGTCGAAAGGGTTGCGGAGTCGTGACCGTATGATGAAACTCGTCGAGGTTGGGGGAGGGCCGGAGGGGTGGGAAAAGAGTCCTCTCACCCTGGATTCTTGTCGTTGCCGAGAATAAACAAGTGGGATAACCGGAAAGGGAAGCAATAAACTCGCTATTTATGATCCAAGCCGCTTAAAAGCGTTATATGAAAGTTCTCGTCTGGCAGTGAGTGCACTGGGGGGGGGAGGGATAGGACGTAGGCGGGGGGTTGAGGGGGAGTCACGGAAGTTCGGGTTTTCGATGTAAGAAGATTCTTCGGAGACGAGAGGATGAGAAGGATGGGAAGAGGAAGAGCGAGATTGGGGTTCGAAGAAGAAAAAAAAAATATATAAAGCACACGGAAGGGGTTGAAAGTTGTCGTCTGTGATTATGAGGACGGGTGGTAAAGGCGTTTTGGTGCATGTGTTTTGATTAATGGTGATGCGTGTTGTTTTTCGTTTTGAGAAGCGAAGAAAGAAAATTGGTCAATTACAGATAATGCATTCAACGAGAAAGAGAGAGAGAGAGAGAGAGAGAGAGAGAGAGAGAGAGAGAGAGAGAGAGAGAGAGAGAGAGAGAGAGATAGAGTGAGAGAATGGTTGTTGTTATCGTTTCGAGTAATCTAGTTTTTATGAGCTGCCATGAATGTAAATTGAAAAAAATAACAGCAACTCTTATTTTTTTTTGGTTGTGTAGAGTAGGAAACTTGTCAGTTGTTATAATAATAATAATAATAATAATAATAATAATAATAATAATAATAATAGAAAAATGTTAGATTGTGAAATCTAACGTTTGTACGATTGAAAAAATAAACATATATGTATATATGAGCGATTCCACGTGACTTCAGCCACTCAAAAAAAATTTTTTCCACAAATAATTTTAAAAAATCGAGCTATTTTTTTGCAATATATTCACCGAGTGCCGATTTTTTAAAAATTTTTTTGACGGTTTTATCGTTAATTAAAGTTTTTTTGTATTTTTCCATTCAAATGGCTGTATCTTTGGCAGGGTTTGACGTATTTACATTTGTAAAAAACGAAAATGTGCGTCTTTTAAAGGCCTTTCAGAAAAAAATTACTTTAGATTCTATTGAGCAAGTTGCACGTCCGTTTTAGGGCAAAATATGCAAAAATATTTTTTTTCTCAAAAAATGCATTTTTAATTTTTTTTTTTTAAATTTCCCCAAATTCTGAATACGAAAAAAGAATTTTTGGTATTTTTTATATCGTGGGACCGGCAATCGGTAATGCGTAATTTTACCGATTTCATTAATAGATTTTTTTCAGTTTGATTTTTTTTTTTTTTTTCGTGGGCTCCAGTCACTTTACGCGAGTTCAGAAGCCTCCTTGAAAGAGAAATTAATGATAATCAATGCTCGTTGAATCGCGTAAAGCAAAAAAATCAAACTGTAAAAAATCTATTAATGAAATCGGTAAAATTACGCATTACCGATTGCCGGTCCCACGATATAAAAAATACCAAAAATTCTTTTTTCGTATTCAGAATTTGGGGAAATTTTGAAAAAAAAAATTAAAAATGCATTTTTTGAGAAAAAAAATATTTTTGCATATTTTGCCCTAAAACGGACGTGCAACTTGCTCAAAAGAATCTAAAGTAATTTTTTTCTGAAAGGCCTTAAAAAGACGCACATTTTTGTTTTTTTACAAATGTAAATACGTCAAACCCTGCCAAAGATCCAGCCATTTGAATGCAAAAATACAAAAAAACTTTAATTAACGATAAAACCGTAAAAAAAAATTAAAAAAAATCGGCACTCGGTGAATATATTGCAAAAAAATAGCTCAATTTTTTAAAATTATTTGTGGAAAAATTTTTTTTTGAGTGGCTGAAGTCACGTGGAATCGCTCATATACATAAGAAGAAAAACAAATAAAGAACGTCGGGATCATGAAAATTAATTGGGGTAGTACCCCATGAGACTCCATGGAAGAGTCGGAAAGCATGTTTACGCGTTGCCAACTACGCCGAGCGAAGAACCCAACCGCATGAAAAAAACTTTTTAAAAAAAAATGTTTGCTGTTTTTTTTTTTTCGCCGTCGTCCAACCACGGGTTTAATATCACTGCAGTTGTGCTTAACTCTGCGGATTAGTTAGTCGCGAAAAGCTCCTCACGTGAAATTCACGTCGGAGTTGGACTGCACGGTCGCAATGGCGTATTTTAACCCGTACCCAGTCACGCGGTAACGCAAACGAAGACGGGATTTACACGGTCCTCGCGGTACTCCGATCAAATATTTACTTGTTTTATTAAGAAACGCAAACGGACGGACGGAACTCACCGTTAACGATTTTAATCATTGAAAACGGACACCACTTACCGTCAAACAAAATTACTGGAACATACATTATGTCGTGTAATTTTATCAAATAATTTTAATCATTGACCTGTCCAAGTAAAAAAATTTTATATGGTCTCTGTATAGTTAATTTTTAATGTTTTACATGGATATAGACTATATATAGATAATATATTGTCTATGCATAGCTCCCATAGTTTTTATATAATTTTTTAATATAGGTAATCGTAAAATAAAATTTTAAAAATCAAACACAAAAATCGAAATATTTAATTTATCATTTTTATTTTGACTCGACTGATTAAAATTTTGGAAATTTAAAAATTAGGTACAAAAATAAATATAATAAACAAATTACATAAAAAATCTTGACGCGACTGAGTATCACATTTTTTTTATTATTATTTTCGATTCATTGAGAATTAACAATATTTTTCGGTTTCAAAGTCGACGAAAAAAAAAAAATGTCACAGCGTTAACCGCATGGAAAATATGAAACTTAATGGGGAACCGCGGGACGATATCCGGGTTGAAAACGAGCCAATGAGAAACGCGAACCGGACGTTGAATGACGTCGGTAATTCACCGTTTTTAACTACTTCGAAAAGTGCTTCGTCCGGCTATGTTATCGCGCGACAAGCTCGCGCGCAAAGTTTATTCAAGCTCGATGATATTAAACACGAGGTTAGACCGCCCGGAGCCGGTGTGTGCGCAAGGAAAATTATTTTCCGCTCGGGGTGAACGGCGAAAGTGCGCATCCGGAATAAAAAAAAAACGGGTACGCTCGCCGAGTTGGGGAATACGCAGTAGAAAAGTCGGGATTGGGTCAGACGTGGGTCGGTCAACTCTGAACTGGCGCATCGGGGTCGAAAAGTCCCCCGGCAAAATGAATCTCAGTTCGAGACGTTCGTTGTGCAATTGCAATTATTATTTTTCAATTGTCGTAGTACTCACCGCTGACTATCGTTTCGTTGGTCGGTTTTGTCCAGTAAGTTATTGGCCGGGGATAAGCCTCGCTTCGACACTCGAGCACGAGTCTCTGGCCCTCGTAAGCTCCGACCAACTGATTCTCGATCCAAACCATCGGTGGAACTGTCGAACAATCAACCACACGTCATTCGTCGTCACATGGCATCAAATTTCTCATCGCAATCGTGTCTAAATAATTTTTAATAATATTCAGAAATTAAAATCGATTGAAAAAATGTTTTCTCGAATATAAATACATTTTTTATTGTCTTCAAGCCTTGGAAATCAGTATTATTAATATTTGACAATTATCTAAATTTTACAATAAATTATGTTCCTTTATAAAAAAAATATATTGGCAATTTTGCAACGAATTATATTCGTTTAAAAAAAGTATTTCCTGTATAATTTTTTTTCTTCATCGGATTATAATTTGTATACGAAAAAAAAAATCAAAAAAATATATTTTTCAAAAAATTACATTTTTAAATATATAAAACATATATCGACAAAATGTTTTTTTTTTTTCAAAAATAATTTTCGTGTTAAACGAACGCCGAAAAATTATTCCTCGCAATTATTTCCTACTCGAAAAATTTTCCCACGATATTTACGGCGACCTTTATCAAGGTTGTTTGTCAAATGACGGGAATAAAGAATACCACGAATGTTGCGTTAATAAAACAGAAACAAGATAAATCCAATGTGTCAACGAGTGGGACGTGAAAAGCTTGGGGAAGATGGGTTCGATATCGCGTGGCTTGGGACGTCTAAATCCTGTACTTACAGTGAACGATGAGGGAGATTCTTTTGCTGACTGTCGGGGGGACACCGTTCGAGGCAATGCACAGATAGGCGCCCATGTGAAGTCTCGTGACTCGTGTTATCTCCAATTCCGGACCCTCGCTGTTCGTCACTGAAACCCACACACAAACGTTGAAATACCATGAGAATAATTCACGAATCACGGTACGATCTAAAAGTACAGTTTGTCGTTGCAATAAAATTGTGAATGGATAAGAAAGTCTTGAGCATAAAATATTTTTGTACCCGACGATATATATACTTATATATTATTTATATGTATCTGGACGGAGATAACCGATGGTTGGTAAACGTGAAATATGTCGGAAGTAGCGATATCGCAATGTCACAGATAACTGATGAAAATTATTCGTTGTTTCAATAAAATCCACCCTCATCCCCAACAGTAATTTCTGTAATCATTTTATGAGGTGCATACGACACAGAACTTTGTTCAATCGTGTCAAAGGTCCAAAATGAATTGATGAAGAAATTCCCAAAGAAAAAAATACAGTTATTGATCTTATTTTAATTAATAAATGATAAAAATATTTTTTTTTATCGATCACAGATTACACATTTACTTCAAATTGGATTCCAAAGTATTAAAAATTGTTGGAAAATTGAATGTCGGAATATTCGTAAATTTCTGTGTCAGGATGTCTACTTGTCTACTTAGTTCATTGAGAGCTGGTAATTTTATTTTTTTTCAAGATAGTAACTGCAAAATCTATGGGGCACTTATAACCTTCCAATTCCTCTACTCAGTTATTACTGAAATTAGGACAGACATTAAAGTCGCAAAGGTGGAGGGATCCTTAATTAAATTTTTGCACATTCAAATGGCCAATATATTTGCCAAAGGAGAACGAAAAAAAAAAGAAAAAAAAAAAGAAATGCTTCATCGCAGAAACTGTGGGACACTCTTACTCCGAGTCATCCTCATTCCTGACCATTAGTTGGGTCGTGAGAAAAGGTCCTGGGCTCTGGTGACCGAAGCAAGAGCCACCAGAAGCGAGAAAAAAAATCGGGTTTCTCGCTGACACCTGTTGGACCGAGAGAGACAGCAAGAGAATGCTGAGGCTTCTCTCGTCCAACCCTGAACAAAGTCTCTGACGATCTTGGCGAGTGAGAAGAAACAAAAGAAGAAAACAAAACCAAAAAAATTACAAAAAAAAAACGTGTCATCACGTTTTAAGCTAGTGAAAAGATTTCCATCGAGCCATGATGACGAGAATGCCGAAAGCAACATTGCAGATGATGTAAACATTTTTCCCTTCGAATGCAAACATTTTGGTTTTTACCATTTTTTTCATCCTTTTTAATTTTTTTTTTTTTTTTTTTTTTTTTTTGGCGAAAAATATATTTTGTGTCCTTGGCACGTGCATCACGACTAATGGAACGACGAGGACGAAAACGGGATTGTGACGACACACAATAGCCTGTCATCGTGTGAAACACCGAACAATCCGTTATTTTCAAAAGCTTTTACGAGATAACAATTTTTTTCATTTTTTATTTTCTATTTTTTTTTTCGATTTTACGAACAAATATGAGGATGAAGGTTCCCAAACAAATTATTACGATTCTGTCATTTGTTTTTTATGATGATAAGATAATTTTTTGCATCCTTGAACGTTTTTGGACGAATTTTTTTTTTTTTTTCGTGGAGACACTTTGAAGATTTTTTGCTGATGAAACATCGAAATACCGAGACGACGTTTCCTCTTTCCTCTCCCCTCCCCCCTCCTTTCGCCGTGTTCTCTCAACTTCCGGTACGCGGTGAGGACTGAGGGACGAAAAAGGGGTTGAAAATATTTTACGTCAAACGTGTAGCATCGCACTTGCTCGGACGCGAATGCGACACTTCTAAGAATGCCAAGCTTTCTCACAAGCTCGCATACTTTCTTTGCCACCCTTCTTCCCCCTCCCGCTGTCCCTAACTCTATTCACCACCTCAACTCCCAAAGCTTTTTCTCACGAACTGCATGCAGACTTATTTACCAGCATTTTCGACGAACCACGACGAGAAGGATCGTCGATGCAAGGATCTCGAGAAAAATGTTGGCAATTCGACTCGTGGAATGAGAATCCAATTTTTTCTCACTACAGAATTTTCCGTCATTGCTAGTGAAATAGATCAAAGTACAAAGAAGCACATTTTTTTTCGTCTCTCACGAATTCCAATATCGATTTATATAAATATTCTTTTTGTTTTGAGAATTATTCGTTTTTTTTGTGATTTCAATATTTTAAGGGGCCCAGTGGCTCTCAACCCAACTCTCTGATTTTCGATTCTCAAAGTGACGTCATTGTTTGACGTTCCAAAAATTTGCATTAGGATCCACAGTAACGATGAAATAATATTTTCGACGATGACAAAATAGCTTTCTCAAATTCGTTCTCAAAGTACGAATTATTTTGTTTGTTTATTTTCTTCGAATTGACGAATTGCTAATTAGTTTTTCACTCGTTGAAAAATTTCGTCTCTGTTTCGAGTTCAACGATGAGCTTTTGCGAATTGAATGGTCACTTTGACGCGAACTTCGTTACGTTTTCTGTAAGAATTTATGAAAGACGTGTTGCATGTGCAAAAGCCTCGGTTCTGACTTATCGGGCTTTTCAGTTGTATGAATGGGAACTTTCGGTGTGTGTGTGTGTGTGTGTGTGTTTTTCAAAGTTACAGCACGTCTGAGTTGCATCGAAGTCGGAATAATTCGTAGTTGCTAGTGCACGAGAAAGATCTCAGTCCAAGAGAAAGAGAGAGAGAGAGAGAAATAGAAAACGATAGAGAAAGAGAGAGATACAAAGAGTGAGAGTAATTACGAAGAACGACGATTGCGATACGACGAACTAAAGCATCGGCTATCCGTTTGACGATCCCACCGGAAACCAGCGTCGCCGCATTTTTCAAATTAAATTCGCACTCGTCGTTGAAAATAATCAAACGAATTCTCATTGTTCTGCATCGTTAAATCCCAGTTCGATATAATCACCGGAAAAATAATTAAACTCATCGAATTGCAGTTTGCCAATTAGAAAAAAAAACCAAATTCTAGAATTTTATAACAATGGCGATAATAATGATAAAATCGTTGATAACACGAACCGTGGAAAATAATTGAACGATCATTGGTGAAATATGTTCTCTTCAATTATTTTCTATTGCCGTTGAATTATCGTTTTCTATTTATTCCACGAGCTGGCGATGGTAAAAGTGCAATCGATATATCGGTGCAATCTGAAACGTGGCCGAAGCACACGAATAGACGATAATTTCATCAACG